>JALPQI010006608.1:0-68612 GCA_025490895.1 Thaumatotibia leucotreta | reverse complement strand
AAATATGGGCAGTCATCCTGACGTCAGAATGACTGCCCACTTAATTAAATTTATTTCTTTTTTAAAACTTAGGTAGCAAATATGTGAACATAGGTAGTAAATAGTAGCAAATAGGTAGTAAATTATGATGGTACTCTAACAATTTTTTTTTTGTTCAAAATTTGAAATGCCCATAAAATCGTCATTTTTTGCCTAAAAAATCTGGAAAAAATATATGCTTAGGTAGCAAATAGGTAGTAAATCATAGTACATAGAAAGTTGCAAAATATAGGGTCTAACCACGAAATACTAAATATGGGCAGTCATCCTGACGTCAGAATGACTGCCCACTTAATTAAATTGATTTCTTTTTTTAAACTTAGGTAGCAAATATGTGAACATAGGTAGTAAATAGTAGCAAGTAGGTAGTAAATTATGATGGTACTCTAACAAATTTTTTTTTGTTCAGAATTTGAAATGCTTATAAAATCGTCATTTTTTGCCTAAAAAATCTGGAAAAAATATATGCTTAGGTAGCAAATAGGTAGTAAATCATAGTATATAGAAAGTTGCAAAATATAGGGTCTAACCACGAAATACTAAATATGGGCAGTCATCCTGACGTCAGAATGACTGCCCACTTAATTAAATTGATTTCTTTTTTTAAACTTAGGTAGCAAATATATGAACATAGGTAGTAAATAGTAGCAAATAGGTAGTAAATTATGATGGTACTCTAACACTGATCCGCTATTTTGGTCAGTCATCCTGACGCTCACAAAATGACTGGTCTAAAATCAGCTAACAGGCTAACCCAACTGTCATATTTATACTACTTATTTTAGAGGAAAAATAAGTATTAGCTGATTTTAGGTAGTCACAATAGTAATTGTTGAAATAAAACCATGAATAATTATAAAATTTTTCTTTTATTCGAAGACAACTGCACTTAAAACAGTGAAAACAAAATTGTGGTTACCATTTACATAATGGTTAGGAATTGTTTGAACTAAATCAGTCTTTGGCTGTACACCAGTGCACAAACTAAAATAGGCGGATGTTTAGTCGACCTCCTCCATGCGTGAAGCATCATCAGCGTCACCCTCAAGCGGTGGGACGTCTCCAGCGTTGGTCTCTTCAACTTGGATGGGCTCATCCTCATCAATGCCAAGACCGAGCTTGATCATCCTGTAGATGCGGGAAGCATGCACCTGTGGCTCGTCCAGAGCGAAGCCAGACGACAGCAGGGCAGTCTCATACAGCAGGATAACTAAATCCTTGACAGCCTTGTCGTTCTTATCAGCGTCAGCCTTCTGTCTAAGGGTCTCGATGATGGAATGCTCTGGGTTAATTTCTAGGTGCTTCTTAGCGGCCATGTAGCCCATGGTTGATGTGTCACGGAGGGCTTGAGCTTTCATGATACGCTCCATGTTGGCAGACCAACCGTACTGCGCTGTGACAATGCAGCACGGGGACTCTACCAGCCTGTTAGAGACTACTACCTTCTCTACTTTGTTGTCTAGGATGTTCTTCATGACTTTGCAGAGACCCTCGAACTTGACTTTGTCCTCCTCGCGCTTCTTCTTCTCTTCCTCATCTTCCGGCAGTTCCAAGCCCTCCTTTGTGACGGATACAAGGGACTTGCCATCGTATTCCCTCATCTGTTGTACTACATACTCATCAATAGGCTCAGTCATGTAGACAACTTCATAGCCACGCTTCTTGACTCGCTCAACGAAGGAAGAGTTGGCTACCTGATCGCGGTTCTCACCAGTGATGTAGTAGATGTGTTTCTGGTTCTCCTTCATGCGCGAAACGTACTCCTTGAGGGAGCACACTTCGTCTCCGGAGGCAGAGGTGTGGTAGCGCAGCAGGTCAGCCAGCTTGGCTCTGTTCTGTGTGTCCTCATGGATACCCAGCTTCAAGTTCTTGCTGAACTGCTCGTAATACTTCTTGTAATTCTCCTTGTCCTCGGCCAGCTCCTCGAAGAGCTCCAAGCATTTCTTAACTAAGTTCTTCCTAATTACTTTAAGGATCTTGTTCTGTTGGAGCATCTCACGAGAGATGTTCAGTGGCAAGTCCTCGCTGTCGACCACACCCTTAACGAAGTTCAGGTACTCTGGGATGAGGTCTTCGCAGTTGTCCATGATGAATACTCTGCGGACGTACAGTTTGATGTTGTTCTTGCGCTTCTTGTTCTCGAAGAGATCGAAGGGGGCTCTGCGGGGGATGAAGAGGAGAGCTCTGAACTCTAGCTGACCCTCTACAGAGAAGTGCTTGACGGCGAGATGGTCCTCCCAGTCGTTGGTGAGGGATTTGTAGAAGTCACCATACTCCTCCTGGGTGATGTCGTCAGCGTTGCGGGTCCAGATGGGCTTGGTCTTGTTCAGCTCCTCATCTTCAGTGTACTTCTCCTTGATGGTCTTCTTTTTCTTCTTCTTGTCCTTACCGTCCTCCTCTTCATCCTCACCGACATCCTCGATTTTAGGCTTGTCATCTTCGGTCTCCTCTTTCTTCTCTTCCTCGGCCTCGTCGTCAGAGAGCTCCTTCTCGCGTTCCTTCTCTACGACCAGCTTGATGGGGTAGCCGATGAACTGGGAGTGCTTCTTGACAATCTCCTTAACCTTGGATTCCTCGAGGTACTCAGACAGGTCCTCCTTAATGTGGAGCACGATCTTGGTACCACGGCCGAGGGGCTCGCCAGGGTCGGGACGCACGGTGAAGGAACCGCCCGCCGCAGACTCCCACACGTATTGCTCATCGTCGTTGTGCTTGGAGTGTACAGTGACGCGGTCCGCCACCAGGTAGCACGAGTAGAAGCCCACACCGAACTGACCAATCATGCTGATGTCAGCGCCGGCCTGCAGCGCTTCCATGAACGCCTTTGTTCCAGACTTCGCAATCGTACCCAAGTTGTTCACCAAATCGGCCTTTGTCATACCGATACCGGTGTCGATGAGCGTGAGCGTGCCCTCGCTTTTGTTAGGAATAATCTTGATGTACAACTCCTTACCGCTGTCCAGTTTTGACGGGTCCGTGAGGGATTCATAACGGATCTTGTCCAAGGCGTCAGAGGAATTTGAAATTAACTCACGAAGGAAGATTTCTTTGTTCGAGTAGAATGTGTTGATGATCAGTGACATGAGCTGGGCGATCTCCGCCTGGAAGGCGAAGGTCTCCACCTCCCCCGATGTCTGCATATCTTCAGGCATTTTCGTAGTTTTCACAGAGATTCTTCAAAATATACACTCAGGAAACTTTTCGATGCAGTAAAACGTTTATTCGCCCGGTTTTCACTTAGAAATAGAACACGTGTTAAATCGCGCAGTGATTCGCAGTTTCAGTCTCGCTTGTGTTTGATTCAATGACGGCGCGGGAAACGTCAACCGGCTTATATAGACAGCGCTCGCAAGAGCCATCTGTGTACGAGTAGAAAATTCTAGAGACTTCGCTGGCGATCTGCAACATTTGGTTCACATTTTTAAACATGATGCAATCGAACACGTGGTGATAACGCATTTGCAAAATTAGTACGTAGTGATCAAAGTACTAATATAACTAAAATAATATTTTCTTCGGTTACCACGAGAATTACTCGTGAAAAAAAAACAATGAAAAAAAAATAAAATCAAATTGAGAATTATGATTGGTTTATATAATAGGGACATACTTAGTAGTTAAATAAATAAATCAAAATCAAAACCTACATGGTGAAAATACTGCGAAATCATTTTAAATTAAAATATGTACCATATTTCTTTTTCGTTATTATTAAATTAAATGTATGCTTACTTTTAAATCATGGACATGATGAGATTGTTGATCAATACAATAACAGCAGAAGAAAATAATCATCCCTTATTTGAGACTTATATTAGCAAGATACATAGGTACTCTTCTATACTTCGTTTTATTTAAGATTAGAATTATCTGTCAAACGGGTGAACAAAGAAGCAGTGGTCGTAAACCTTCCTTCTTCGATTTCGGCCGATTCCACTGAATTACTCGGAACTTATGTACATACATATCATTTGATATTTACCGATAGCTGAACGCATAGTTTTCACATTTATTATTAATTTGTTGGCAAAACTGTATTAAAAAAAATTTGTGTTTTATAAGCAAGATGGATTATGGCGGCAATTTAGAAAAAAGCTAAATATTGAAGGTTTTCGCTTAGTATTTGGCGGTTTTTGACTAAGTATTTTTTTATAAATTTGTAACTCATATCGTACCGATTTTATATTTGCTGAATTTAATGAAGTTTACAGTCTAAAATTTAATAATATTTGCATATTCAATCTAGCTTACATTATGCACGCCCAGTACTTTTAAAAGTCATGCAAGGATTAAAACTATCGGTATAAAAGCGGACACGGTGTCATAAAGACTGAGTAGATGACAATATATAGTAAGACAACCCTACCCATCGGCAACGTCGTTTAGTATTTGTCACCATTATGGGCGGCCTTAATCTGGGACGCTCTAACGTAGTTTGAATTTGGTAACAAATTAGAAAATAAAACTCAGATGACAATGATGACATACTCTACATAGTTTTATTCACTGTCAGTGGAAGAGTCCGAGGACTCGGAACCACCAACGTTTATAATAAATTTTTCCACAGTGTTATCTATTATATTTTTTAATTTCATTTAAAAACTTATTTTCTTTTAAAATGTTGTATACCTACGTAGCCAACGATATGCCAGCAGTCTCAGCAGTCTTTTTCACACGGTTCGATTTAGTGGGATATTCCTTTCTATGGCACATTACTAACACTAATTTGTAAATATTCACCACCATCCGCTTTTCACTGGCAGTCAGAGGATTTCGCTTTTGCCGTTTCTTCTTTAGAGATGAAAAAACGTTAGCCGGAACCGGCTGCGACTCATCAATTTTAAATGTGCACCAACAAACAAAATATCTAAATAGATCAACAATTAATAATGAAATTGAACAAAAACGATAACATCAATCTTTATGTAAGCTAACAGCAATAGAAAACACAACCGAATCAACCGACAAATCGAATAACAGATGTTTTAGACAGTGATGTTTTAAAATTGTGTGAGAACTCTGCCTCTTTAGGTTTTTTAATGTACAACCTTTCTATGAAAAATTGCAAACGCAATTTATTAAAATTCTTATCTTTTCATCTTAGAATATAAATCAACTAACATTATGTTTCTTATCTGTTCACAACACTGAGTAATGTATGTATTAATATGCATGACAATAAATACGTGATATTTAATAACTCGTATTCACTGTTCGATCCGCAGAATGTGCCTGTAAAAAAACCTTATTTCTCGTTCTGCAAAGGTCTTTCTAATGCTAAAAAAAACGAAGTATATACAGAAGCCAGGTATTTTTTCCCATTATTTACCAAACTATATTTACCTATTTATTTCAAGAACAAGATTCTTGGAAACTGAAATTGCTATTAGTACGTGCGATAATATATACAAAGGTCGGATTTTTCAATTAAAATAAGCCCTACTAACAAATCTGTAGCAAAGTGTGACGTCACCGTTGCTGACCAACGATAGGTCCACTTATGAGAAAAACAAGAATATTGCTATTTTGACGGAGAAATATTGCGTTTATGTGCATGAATACCGTGCATATGATTTTCAGTATAATTTATAGAATCCAATCGTTACGTATCTTCTTTTGAGTTATTTAATAAATAAATAAAAAACTCTAATTTCTTATAATATTACGCTGGTTTTTATTACATTTTTTCCCAAAACTGTTAAATATATTCGTGAAAATGGTAAATCCTTGTAATATTACTAAAATCCTTCATATTCTTTACTATTTTCCTGTTTAGCAATTATTTATCGTAAATTGAATTTTTTCATAAATTGCATATTTAGTTTTATTTTGTCATTAAATTGAACACAATGCATCAATTCTATTATCATACTGTCACCGTGGTGAAAATAAAAGGTTAGACTAACAAGTAACAACGTTATTCACAATAAATATATAGCTACTCACTCTAGCTGAAAACAGGTTAATAAATAATGTAGGGCACTAATTATACTGTAAACAGAAACCAGCATTAATTAACGAAAAGAAAACAAAAAACTTTTAGAATAAAATTTCAAATTAAAGTTAGACACTACAAAAATGTTGACGACACCGCAGCTATTTCATTGGTACTTCTACTCAATAAGAGATGTCGCTACTAGCGTTCACGGTCTTTTACTTGAGATTTTCTAGAATGTTCGAGATCCTTCTGGAAATAACATCAAAACTCCAGATTTATGAATGAAAGTACTAAAACAAATTACGCAGAAAAAACTGTAATAATTTGATAACATTATGGTTGAAAGAACTTGTTCAAGTTTCATTCAAAATGTACTAATTACACTATATCAAAACAATCGCCTAGAATGTTCCGACCGTATCCGGTATGTAGTTTGACTTCTCGCCGCTATTGGCGCTAGAGGCATCCGGGTTAGTAACTTCTGGTGCATTCTTTGAAATGTCGCACTGTATCGATCAAATGCATTTTCTAAAACTTTATCTTTTTTTGTAACGCCTTGGAATAATGAAAATCAGAAATACTGATATATGGTCAAAAGCATTAAATTCTGTAAATGATCCACAATAAACACATAATTATACCTTTCCGGTGGCGAATGCACTGATCCCAAAATGCACTATTTTATTAGTCAATACACTATAATTTCAAAAGCCTCTCTTCTCATAAGAAACTAGGCCCAAAAAACCCTATTTCAAAAGGGCTCATTCTCGATTTACACGGGAATAGTTGAGCGAACACATGTCTATGTAGGTAACTTACATGACAAGGAATACCTAAAATATTTTATGAAAATTATGCATTATGATTATGAATATTATGATCAATAATAAAATTCGTGCGCCGTATTGGCCGTATCGGCAAAAAATCTCTCATAAAGTACCTACTTTATACACCATAGGTAATAGGTATAGGTAGGTAACCATTTGTATAGGTAATAGGTATTTAGAAATTAAGGGCACACACACACACAGCTCTCTTGTTCGTTGACATGCCTAGGTCCGAGGTTGCAATTAAAAAAAATATAGGTACCTATGATTACTGTGGTACAAATGTCTTAGATATCATGGTTGTCGTGCATAATCATAAATATCATACCTGAACCTAATATAGGTACCGTAAAACATTAGGTACTTAGGTACATTACCACCTATGTACCTATTCCTAGCGTGTTCTTTGTAGTGCTAATCTGCCATTGAACTAATTTTTGAAACTTCACCTCGTGAATTTAGTAGCCATGGATTTGATTAATATTATAAATGGGCACGTTTGAATAAAAACAAAGGTAGTCAAGTACGACCTGATCTAGGTATAAGTACTATTAGTATAATACCTATATCATTTAAGTCAAGAATAACTTTTAATACTTAATGGAAATCGCAGGGCGTCATCGGTCGCTTGCTTAGCAACGGTCAAGTGCGATGCGAATAGGACAAAATCAAGGACCAAAAATAAATGATGTTGATGATCAAACGACTTAAATTTCTATAAAGTACGTAGTACTAAATATTTGTGAGTACTATTTCTATTTTTAGGTAATAAGTATATCTATTTACAGAGATACAAAACATTTAAAAATTCATATCGTAATAACAAAAAAAATATCAATGAGTACAACGCTCTCAACACGTTTCGTTAACGAATGTAAAGTTAACCTAATTTTAGATTTTTGAATACCTACGATGAATTTAAAACATGCCTAGATAACCTTAGCATTGTACCTAAACTAAAAGTGATTTAGAAGACTTGATTCATTCGTTGTTTTACTTTGTAAAATGTATTAACTGTCGAAAATAATGAATGTTTGACTATGCCGGCCGGTTGTCTTTTGTTTCAAGTTTTTTAGACCTTGTGTTACACGTGACATTGAAACTAGAACACGTGAGTTAAAAACAATGTATTTTCTTTAGAATTATAAATGGAACCCTTCTAGATATTTCTACCATAGCGCTGCGCGAACGTCCCCAACCCCTCAACCTAGATAGCGTGGGAATATTCGCGAAATATCTTCCATGCCCTTCATACAAAATTAGGGTCGTGCATCGAGCGCTTTCTATGGCGACATCTATTGGCGAATAGTAGAACTGTACTTTTTAAAGAAATATGCATATTCAGATTTTCGATAGAAATTCTAATGAATTGTACATAAACACTTTTAGAGCTAATAAATAAATATAATTTCAGCAATTATGGTTAATATAACTTTATTATTAGTGAATACAACAACGTTTTTCACACGATTGATTTTTGGCGCCATCTATGAACACGTAGCTGTAACTTGTAGTCAAAGCAGTCAGCTATTTTTCGCGACCTTTCCCGAGCGTTCTTTGTAGTTCCGGTAGTCCCCGCAAGACGTCACTTTTATACAGATCATTCGCGTATATTCTCGAATGTATTTCCGATCCATATAAAGATGATGCCAGCAGCGTTCAGCGTCATACGATAACAAGCAAGCGAAGTAAGCGAATCAAGCGATTCTTTCAAGCAACTCGATTGGAAAAGCGATTTATTCTGCAATGGCGCTACTATTGTTAGACGAATTACGTCCTCGACGTCTACGGGACCAACTTTTCGGTCTCGATCTGTCATCTGACGATTTTCTAATGGATATATTCGACCGGCCAGCGCTGCACCGACGTTACTCCCGTCCATGGAGAAACTTTGCTTTAGCGGCGCGAGACGTAGGATCCACCATCAAAACCGACAAAAACAAGTTTCAAGTTAATATGGACGTCCAACATTTCGCTCCTGAGGAAATATCTGTGAAAACTGCGGATGGCTGCGTGATTATTGAAGGGAAACATGAAGAGAAACAGGATGAGCATGGATATATCTCTAGACAGTTTAAACGCAGGTATACTCTGCCCGAGGACTGTAATCCAGATACTGTGGAGTCCCGATTGTCATCTGATGGGGTTTTAACAGTGGTAGCCTCCAGAGCATCGGAGACTAAAGGAGAACGGGCAGTCCCGATCACCGTCACTGGTCCAGTGAGAAGGAAACATCAAGAGGAAGAAGATGGAAGGGTCGAGAAGGAAAAGATTGAAAACGGGGAGGAAGAGAAGTCACCGCAGAAAAAGAGACGGCGTTAGATTAGTTTTCAAGTTAATTCATTCCAGTATTTTTCAAGACTGATTTCAATAAATGTTAAGTACAAATTACATGATTGTTTTTACTGGCTCACTACTTGTCGCTCACAACTTTCAATACATTGTTGGTTAATTACGTACAATGAATTTATGTGATCGAATAAATGCGGCAATGTATTGAAAGCCACAACTGGCTTGCTAGTCTTGCTACCGCAAACACCGTAGTTCGTATATTTCGAGGATTTGTCTCTGTCACTCCAACGAAAGCGTCATTAGAGTGACGGAGAAAAATCCTCGAAATTTGCGAACTTCGGTGTTCGCACGCCTGACCCATTCAAAACTCTATTTACTTATAGTTTTTATAAGTAGGTACCTAGACTAGACAATTCAATTGTAACATAATTGAATACTATAAGTAGTTGGCATTGGCACCTAAATCACTCTCCTAAGTCTTTGTTAGTGTACAATCGCCATCAGATATATCGTAGCGTCCTGAGCGCTTAAAAATATCTGAACACGCCTTCTTTAACGTCTCACGCCCGTGCCCGACCTGGATGATTAATAAAAATGTGTTGGACTGAATATATCTCAAATTTACAGTTTTATTTGAAAATAAGTGTGTGGTCGTAGAAAAAGTGTTGTATGCAACATTGTTTAACTGAGTCAAAAAATGCTCGTGGCGTCTTTAATAACAATTTTCGACTTCGCCTCAAGATGAGGCGCCTCAACAGAAACGTGTTCAGATGTTTTAGAGCGCTCAGGACGCTACGACGATATATCTGATGGCAATTGGCGATTGTATATTTATTTATTTATATACATTTAATTACACGTTAGTTATATGTATTACACCAAAGCACTTACGCGGTAAAACATTAATAAAATAAAACAAACATAACAAAAATCTAAACATGTAAAACAAAACAAACATTCAAAAGTAACCCTTAATCGGATAATGGAAATATGTTTCCCACCTGTTTTGAATCTTGTGTCTCACTGATATGGGCCAAAACCAATGACATTTTGGTGTGACTCGTGTTTGATTAAGGGTTAAAAATAAAAATCATGCAAAAATCTGTAACAGTTTCCTATATAATACTCCAGCACTATCCGCAAACACGTCAATATAGTGTGGTACAGTCAACCTCTCAGTCCTCCAAGTTTAAATCGGATCGGATTATAACCCCTCAACTGCGGAGACGACCCGAAAGGACGTCTACTGTCACCAATGTAATAAAATTTGTTTTTTTTTTAAGGTTAGGCCAGTTCGCGATCCCATGGCAACCACACTGACGGTAAAGCCGGACTACATAGGCAATATACATTTACATTACCTACTAATATTACTATATATGTGGCTAATACATTGTTTAATATATCGCCAAAATAAGTTACCGCGGTTGTAAGCGTTAGTATCTGCGCACTCACGGATATTGGGCGCAGGGGCCGGAACCGGTATTTTCTCCATACAAAAAGAACGGCTCTTTTTTCGTTTTCTTTTTGGTATATAAATTCTAAATATAAAGTTAATGGAGTAATTTTAAAAAATATATTATAAATTACATAAAATATTGAGTAATAAATAAAGAGTATAAAACATTTAAAAATATTAGGCTATTTCGAGGTTTTTGTAAAATAATGGTTGCGTTGCGATCCTTGATTGGGCGGCGTATCGGACCGCGAATTAAATTAATATCTACATAGGCCTGTTGTACCTACTTATAATAGACAGACATACTTATCACTACATAATATAAAAAAGTCGATTTCTCTGTTCCTAATGTCCCTACCCCTATCTTTGCTTTAATATTTAAAACTACGCAATGGATTTTGGTGCGTTTTCTTAATGCCTATAGTGATTCAAGGAAGAATTTAATTAGCATCGGTATTGTGCCCATGCGAAGCAAAATCTTATTATAGAGATGATATAGGTATCTTATCTTAATAAAGAAATATGTTATTTATTATTAGAGACAGGATGTAACAAGATGTCGTAAGTTTTTAAAGGGATTCACTATCCCATTCCAATTACCTATGATTATTAGGAAATAATAGGACAAAAATATTTCGAAAAATATTTTACACTTTATGTGGTAGGATTTGGTGGACCAGACAGTGGAGTGTCATTATACTTATAAAGGTGCATTCAGACCAAACGAGCATTCGCTCGGCTAGTCAGTGGCTATGAGTAAGCCCATTTCAAATAAAAAAAACGAATAAAAATTCAACCTGCCAGCAAACTTTATTGCAACAAAAATGGCTTCTGCATCATCAGGAAAGCAGCTCCAAGCAGCACCGCCTTCAATCCTATCTCCAGGTCCTCCGGGAAGCTGACCGCAATGTTCTCGAAGGGGACCTGGGTCCAATTATTCATCACCACCCCAACTTCTTCCCCCTTCATTAAGACACTGATGATAGAATCCTCGGAGTATAACTTCTTGATTAGTAGAACTACTGTTCCTTCTCTGTTCTTCACTTCGTATTTACCGAAACAACATGTCTTACCAACGCAACCAACGTAGTTGTCAGGAGGTGCCCAAACCAGTACTTTATTAACGAAAAATCTGCCGTGTTTCTTTATTTTAATCACTTCATTCCCGTATAGATTGCATAGAGTGATTTGGAATTTACCCGCAGAGTTTTTCTGCAAAGCTATAAATATTTTCTCACCTTCATTGTTGTACACTGTGTAACTGATTTCGTGTTTTTCAGTAATCGCATGTAGATTATCTAGTTTTTTAGCGACAACTAGCTGGTTTACTCGATACACGTAAGCAAGACCAGGAAACTCGAATACTCCTTTTGGACATGGCATCCATCTTTCTGAGTATTCCTGGTTATAGCTACTTGAAATGCTCATTTATGTTTTGTTTTCGTCATTTTTGATCTTTGCGCTATTTAAATGGGAAAATTGTAGTTTAATTAGTTATGAATTCATTGTAAATTTAAATTTGGGGTGTTTTTGTCGGCTTGACATTGTTCTTGATTGTTGAATGACTGGGAAATTGACAGACTGATTGTTTGACAGTTCTTATGATGAGATCAAAGAGAATTATAATCACTACGATGAGGTTACCTACACATATCTTTCTGTAGGTATTTATAGTCATTAAGCCACGTTTTCACGTAGTGTTCTGAGCGAGCATTCGTTCGTTCTTGGGCAGATGAAAACAGGATTTCGTTCGTCAGCCCACGAAGACGCGAATGCTCGCTCAGAACACGGCTTTTCACTATCTGGGGGTAGCACCTAGCACCTATACAGGGTGACAACCGGATCGTGAGCAGGAGTTAATAGAGTACCTAAGGATGATCATGCCGAGTAACTTTCACTATGAAGACAACTAAGAAATCTCGAAAAAAATCTCTTAATTACGATATTCATGAAATAAAACTATGAAAACGGATAAACTCGCGTATATTAACTAACTTTAACTTCATTCCGATGTTTCGAACACTTTACAGGGTTCGTGGTCTGCGGATGACTCAAAATATTATGATATTCATTTACAGTTGATAGTTAGCTACCGATTAGGATATTTTTTTGTGATTTCATGGTTGTCTGGTTGTCTCCATATGAAAGTTACTTCAGCGTGACCGTCCCTAGTACCCTGGCCTACTACCGCGAAAATCGAAATTCGGCATCGAGGATTTTTCTCTGTCACTCAAACGAAGGCGTCATTAGAGTGAGGGAGACAAATACTCGAAATTTACGAATTTCGTTTTTCGCGGTAGTGCCGCTGTTCAGGTTCACTTCTGCTCCACGACCCAGATGTCACTCTGTATGTATAGGTAGGTTTGCAATTTTGTGGGATGAAAACAATTCTCAAAACGTAAACCGAACCAAAGCAAATACCATAAAACATTTCAGTAAAAAGAAAGCATAATTAAACGACAGTTATTTGGAAACCCGGCTAACCCGGCTTTTCTAGGATTTCAACCTGCGACCATATATTATATAACATGGACATGGACGTATAACGCCAGCTCAAAAATGCCCCCAAAATCAATTGTTCAATAAAATTGTGCCAAGATGGGCAGGACATAGCGCTTTTCTTAACACCGCGCATATTTCGGCGCAACATCTTTGACAAATGTTTATTGAATAAAGCCAATCAAAACTTTGACAGACCAATGAGAACTATTTTTAAATGGCGGTTTAAGTTTTTATAGGTTGACATTCAAATTCATTGCCGTGATGCATTGAAGAGGAGGTGACACTTGTCAACTATAATTCAGGACCGTTTTTGAAAGGCAATTTAGTATGGCGTGCGGCCTCCATGTTTTATTTATTCGTAGAACAAATACGACATTTTGATTAAACTGCCATCTGTAGCATTTCGCCGGTACCAGTTGTGGTGTCTGCATGTTGCGTCGTCGCGTCGTCGCCACATCCCCATTGTAGTAATTATAGACTACGACTAGATGGCGCTGTTATGAAAGAAAAAATATTACGAAAAATACGACTCACTAATGATTTTATCAATTTCTTTAACACGTTGAACGCCACGCCAAAAATGTAGTCTTTCCATTGGAGCCACAGGGGTCACCGGTGAGCCTAACTATGTTGAACCATTGGGGCCACGGGGGTCACCGGTGAGCCATCGCGAGCCTTCATTTCAAACCTGTTTTACAGGCCACCGTTCACTTATTCCATCCAAAAACGTATGCAGGGTGAGCCGTGTGGCCCTAGAGAAGATACAAATTGCCTTGGTTCTTTCGTACTGTAAAGGACTTATGATTTTTTCGTCATTTTGTGAACTTAGTTAGGGTTGGCTTACTCGTCATAGGTAAAGTATAGGTGAAGACTTGCAAATAAAGATTTGAAATATTGAGTTTGGTAAAAAAATAAAGTAAATTAGTTTTTGATGTTTATAATTATTTTTTATTTACCTAATTTTAAGCATATAATACAACTTTTAGTTAAGTTTAAAAATTGGTAACGTCGTCGACTTACTCGCTATCAAGATGACGCTAAAGTTTAAAAAAGCTTGTATTCTTGAGCTTTTCGTAAAACAATTTATCACAATTGGCATAGTAAACTTAAAGGTACCTATTCATTATAATTATAATTCTTATCAAAAGTAACAAAAGTACAAAATCATAATAGATCATGAGTTCTGTCATGGTTTTGCTCCGGAATTGTTTAGAAGGAAGCTACTTTTTATATCGAGGGGGGGCATTATCTCCAGATCGACGGAGTTGCTATGGGTAGCCCTGTGGCACTGGTTCTAGCAAATATCTAGATGGAGCATTTTGAGGCCAGCATAGATCTGCAACCATGGGCAGTGAAATTATGGAAGCGGTATGTCGATGATGTATTCTGCGTTATGAGAGGTGGCAAGCATGAAGTTGAGCAATTACTCCAGTATCTCAATTCCATTCATACTAAAGTCAAATTCACATATGAAATGGAATCGGAGCATAGTTTGCCTTTTCTGGACGTGAAGGTGATAGGTCGAGATGATGGTTCTTTGGCGCACACTGTCTATAAGTAGGAAGCCCACACACACTGACAGGTATTTGAACGCTCTGTCTCACCACCACCCCCGGCAGCTTCAGTCTGTGGTTAATTCTCTAAAGAACAGAGCACATGACCTCTGTGACCCTGAATTTCTGGAAATTGAGTTATCGCACGTTCAGGAGGTTCTGAAGAGAAATGGCTATATAATGAACAGACGGCAACCCAGACAAATACCGAGGAAGAAACATTCAGATGTTGCGAGGCGACCAGCATTTTTGCCTTATGTCAGGGCTGTAACGGACAAAATAGGTACGCTTTTGAATAAGTATTTCATACCAACCGTTTATATGCCGTTATCAAAGGTGGCAGGGTACCTAAGGTCGCCTAAGGATGTTTTACCTTATCATCACACACCGGGCATTTATATAAGATCGATTGTAGCTGTGGTAGTTCCTATATTGGGGAAACTAAACGCACCATAGCGGAAAGGGTCAAGGAACATATCACGGCTGTTAAAAAGCGTCAAACGAATAAGTCTCCTGTGGCCGAGCATTTGTTGGAGTCTGGACCTAACCACTGGATTGAGCTCCATAACCCGAAAGTCCTCTCAACCGAGCGTATATATCATAGCCGAAAAGTACGTGAAGCTATTGAAATTAAGAAACATCGGAATTTCAATTAAAATGAGGGGCAAGGAATCTCGTCCGCGTGGAATCCTGTGATTTACAAATGTAAGCGTGGTGAAACATTCATTTTAAAGCCATTGGATGTTGTGAGTGTTGTATGTAGACCTAGTGACAACCCTAGCCTAGAAGTGAAAAAAGCTTAATTGTCGTTACAAAACTGACATCGAAGATAACTTTTTTGTGAGAGTTAAGCTAATTAGGTGTCCCTAGAAGTGAAAATGCCCGGATACCAGCCGTACTGATAGTTGCGAGACTTGCGAATGCGCATGCAAATGCGGGGTGTGCGGGCGGGTGAGCCGCGGCGTGACCCCGCGGCCCCCGCGGAAGGAAGTTCACAATTCCTTCCGTTCAGGCCACGCGGCTCACCGGTGAGCCTTTTAATGAAACTCGAGTTTTTATGACGTTTAAGCTAGTATCCCTTAATCTATTTTGCTAAATATAACATTCTGCATCCAAAATGACCAAAATCTCATTTTTGAGAAAATAGCCCATTACTCGATTTCACCATGGCCTCAACGGAAATATCGTGAAGGCTCACCGGTGAGCCGCGTGGCGTCCAACGTGTTAAAGTAATAAAAAAATATTTCTTTACAATCACAACACTACCAATCAAACATTGTGTATATTTCATATTCAAAAATATATTTCTTAAAGTCATGATTAGCCCATGCTAATTAAAAACAACGAAAACTTACAAAACAAAACGCGAAACATTACAATTTACAATACAGGACAAAACCGTCAAATCACAAAACTATCACCAATTTTAACAATTTTCTCAAGCAAAGGACTTTTTTAACCGCTCGAGCGGCAAGGGAATGGCAAGACGTGTTTATGTGTCGTAGTACATGTAGTCGACTAGAAGAGTGCTGGCCAGGAGGAGTGCCTTCTCTTCCACGGACAGGTCCCGTTGGAATGCCAAGCCGAATCTGAAGACAAATTGGATAATGGATTATTTATTAACAATCTTATTAAGAGGCCTAATCCCAGGAAAAAATCAGATGTAGTGTCTCTTAGTTATGTTATCGTGGTATTTGTTCACGTCTATGAACTCTCCGTGACTGTAATTTGGTTTTATGCGCCCTTTTAATTTTTAATCGATGAATGATCTGAGGCTCTATCTCTCGCACTTGTGAATTTGTATGTAAGTGTGACAGGGATGCAAACACTTCGTTCGAGGCCTCTGCGGGCCCTACCGCGAAAAACGAAATTCGTAAATTTCGAGGACTTGTCTCTTTCACTCTAATGTCGTTTTCGTTTGAGGGACAGAGAAAAATCCTCGAAATTTACGAATTTCGATTTTCGCGGTTGTAGGCCTGATAGAGGTGTGCGCCGATCGGAAAATCGTCGGCGGCGGCGTCCGATGGTTTTTTGACCGGCGGCGGCGGCGTGATCGGCGTGAAATCGGCGTGACCTCGACTGATTCGAAACATAGCTGTCACTCAGAAATGTGGTCTAAACGTACTATAATTTAAGTAATTGAAATATGTACTTCACCATAAAACATCGAAAAGACTTCAAATTATCATCATAATCATTTCAGCCGTAAGATAAGACGTCCACCGCTAAATATAGGCACCCCTTTGAACCTCAATTTCTGCTGGTTAAAAGCGACCTGCATCCAGCGACTCCCGGCGATCACCATAAGGTTGTTGGTCCATCTTGTGGGCGGAAGACAACGCTCTGTTTTCCAGACCGTGAGCTTCTATCAATTATGGTCTACCCACAGAATTAGATTTGGATAGAAGAAACAAGTTCATTCATTTGTATGGCGGCCGAGCGTGTCAGATTTTGTACTGAAGTTGTTATTTGCCTATGATTTGAAATACGTCTCAGGCCCTTGAGTATTCATATTTTTTTGTGTTGTTGCAATTAATATTACTTAAGGAGGCATTATTAATGTTTTTGTTCACTTCAAAATTTGACGCCCGAAAGCTGTAAGCTGCGATTAAAAACGGACAACTCAGTACATTTTACCGAGTTCATTTGACACGCTAAGCAGACACGTTTGCTTGATCTATGGAATATATGACATCTGTGGGCCTGCCCATTGCCCCTTCAGGTTGCTAATCTGGAGTCCTGACCACGAGTCTCTTCCAGCGCTTCCAGGTGCCCCCCACTATGTCGCCGGAGGGTCGGGAGATCTCGAAGTGAAGGTCGCGGTATATGCCCAGCGTTGGACCTGATAAGTATTCTACAGGGTCATGAGTATACCGACAGACTTGACAGATGTATTCCTTACCACATTTTGAGACTATATTTCGGCTTAGTTTCAGAGATAATGATGCGTTTGTCAAAAAACTATAGTCATCATAACTCATTGAAAAATGTATACCTACACGATTAAACATTTTAAACTACGAGTTTTCTTCTTGACAAAAAAATGTTGTCGGTATACTCATGACCATCCTCTATAACTGTCACCCTCTAACACTCACTTGTCCAGCGTGGGGGAGCGGAACAGAGCATACACGAGTCCCTTCCATCGCTTCCAGGTGCCCCCCGCTATGTCGCCGGTATATGCCCAGCGTTGGACCTGATAAGTATTCTACAGGGTCATGAGTATACCGACAGACTTGACAGATGTATTCCTTACCACATTTTAAACTATAATGCCATATTAACTTTCCTGGATTCGGCTTAGTTCCAGAGATAATGATGCGTTTGTCAAAAAACTATAGTCATCATAACTCACTGAAAAATGTATATGTATGTCGGAGGATGATTTGATACTTCGAATCTTCGCGAAAATCCTAGGGGTTTTGCAAACTAACCTAACCTAACCTAACCTAACCTATTATGCGAGTTTTCGCAAAACCCCTAGGATTTTCGCGAAGATTCGAAGTATCTAATCATACTACGATATATACACGATTAAACATTTAAAACTATGAGTTTTCTTCTTGACAAAAAAATTTTGTCGGTATACTCATGACCATCCTCTATATCTGTCACCCTCTAACACTCACTTGTCCAACGTGGGGGAGCGGAACAGCGCATACACTAGTCCCTTCCATCGCTTCCAAGTGCCCCCCACTATGTCGCCAGAGGGCCGGGAGATCTCGAAGTGAAGGTCGCGGTATATACCCAGCGGGTTCGTTGGACCTGTCGGGAAAAAACACTTGAAATAAATAAATATTAAATACAAAAGATCAAGATCACCAACGTCCGAGGTAGGAATCGAACCCACGTACTCAGCTTTCGCGGCTGATGCCTGTACCGCTCGGCCACTCAGTCTTGAAAAAACACAAATCAAAATATTGAATAAAAATAATTTGATTTGTGTTTCACAAAAACTTTATTTACTTGAAATAAGATTGTCTTTAAAACAAAATGCGTGATCAAGATGCCAATTCCTGACATATTTTTAACCGGAAAAGTCAACTTTACCGGAATTTTCTGAGAAAATTCTCCGGATAATTTGGTCATATGATGACGCCAGCGTAATACATAATTACAATGCGACATCAATCAAATCATCATCATCAGCCTATTTTAGTCCACAGCTGGACGTAGTCCTCTCCTATCACCTATGCGTATGACTATGGTACGCATTAGGAGGTAAATACCCATAATCGCTAAGCTGGGCAAGCGGATTGGCAATCACAGTAACGTGTCCACTATGACGACGCTGCTGCCCATCATCAATCTATCAATGAATGATCAGTGACACTTTAATTCCTTAATCTACTCTTAAGACACCCACGGGTGAGTTGGGGTGATGACAAATGTATTCTTACTGCCGTCACCACAAGCATAGAATACCTAAGTAATAGTACTACATACCACAAGGCTAAAACTGAATTAAAGCTTGTAAAAAAAAAGTGCTGCAGGTTTAGCCATGAACCCATTCTACAATCGTATACGTATAGTAATAAATGTATGAGAATGGTAGATTCGGACAAAAAGTCACGTGACCATACCATACATTGTTATGGTCACGTGACTTATCGCTTATCGTATACGATTGCAAAATGGCATTTTGGCTAGGCATGCTGGTATACAGCCCTATGTAATAAAATCTTAACATAGATTTATATACTTGCTAAGCGAAATAATTTTTTTGTAAAGCTTGAGTGTCCAATGGAGTGTGACAAATTGAGAATGGAATAGAATAGTCAGGGACCGGTCAACTTCTTCCCAGGCAAAAGTCGTTGAACGGCTTAGCCAATCATTGAATACACTTTGAATTGCTTTCCCATTCATTTGACTTAGCTGTAGGAAGGGGTTTCCTTTGTCCCTTTTGCTGTTATGGACACATTGTTAAGGCCGAAAGGGACAAACAATTATTAAAGGTTTGTTAAGTTAACAAACGTTTATGAATAAGGGGGTTAGTATATGGATATCCGTATTAAAAGTCGTTTAAAAAGCTTTATGAAGGGGTTTTAAGCGGGAACGGCTTTGGTTAGCAAAGTCAAACGAAAAACCGTTTCAAAAACCCTCGAAGGGGATACCGGACCGGTCCCTGCCTTTAGTACCGTTTGGTAGCTGGCTGGTAGCCAGCTACCAAATCTGGCTACCAAAATAAAAAATAAATTTCCCACCTCGTAGCCAGATTTGGTACAAACCTGGTTACAAATAGGTAATGATAAGTCCCGATTTAAAGCAACCTATTGGGATTTTACTTCCATTTCGAAGAGCTGGTTACGAAACTTTGGCTACCAAACTGTACTAAAGGGCATGCTGGTACGCCTGGTACCTTGCACGGAGAACAGCTCCTCGCCATCTTGTCCCTTGATGGAGTAGTAAGGTCTCACGGGTGTCCATTGCTGCTCTATGGTACCGATCAGCTTATCAGGAGGGGAGAATACCTGGTGAAAAGTATATTTTTGAGATTTTTATTTGAAGTTGTTTACATGTTTTTGTGATTTGTATTAAGAATCGCAAGCTCTTTCGATCTTAGTGGGAGGAGAAGAGAAAGGTGTCTCTAATTTTTTTCCGATTCTGTTACCATTTTTCATACACTTTCTAAAGCGGTATTGGCGGTAATGGAATGGAAGATGGGAAAAAAGTAATAACGATATTTTTTCTTCTATTATTCTATGTATTAGAATCAGAGGAGCTCGTGATTTTAAGTGAAATCATATTAAATGAATACATTTTGCTCTTTCGAACCTAATGGGAGAAAAATGTTATCTATTAGGTTTTGTAACATTTTTCTCCTATTTACTCCAAAATGTACATACATTTTTCATTCCGTTACCGGCATACAAAATGTATGGTCAAAAATGGTAACGGAACGGGAATAAACCTTGGGAAAAAATGATCTATTAGAATCGAAAAAGCTCACGATTCTAAGTGGAAAAGTGGATGATGCTGCTGCCCATCATCAATCTTCAATAAATAAATAGCCAGTGCACATACCTACGTTATTGCTATTTATTATACTGTGAACTGTGATAAAGGTGTACCTCCATCCGCTGCAGCTGGCACGGCGTGATCTTGGTGGTGAAGGCGAAGGGCCTCACGATCCTGATGATCTCGTCTCCAGCCTTGTTCAGGATTTTGAGCTGGCACGGCCGCAGCCCGTAGCAGAGGAAGCCCAGCCACCAGCTGATGAACAAATTCAACCTATAAATACAGGGTGTTGTCAAATTAGTTGCCGACCGCTTAGGGTTTGCATGCGTTCATGATAACGAACAAATTTCTAATCGAAATCTGGAAAAAGAAAACACTTTCCATAAAAAGTTGATCAGCCGGTGTATAGAAAGGTGATTTTTTTTTCATGATTTCGATACGAGTCTCATAGAGAAAGTTGTTTGTTATTATGAGCACATGCATGCCCTAAAGTATCGGCAACTAATTTGAAAACCCCTTATACAGCGTGTATACAGCACCCACAGAAAACCTTGAACGGTGTGATTTAGCAGGCTATACTGAACAACTTTTACTATGGGGCCAATCATGAAATCTAAAAAAAATGTCTTTTCATAAAGTGACTGATCGATAACGACATTTTGTATGAAAGAGCCCAATTTTTTTTGAGATTTCTGGGTTAGCTCCATACTAAAAGTTGTTCAGTATAACCTACCAAATCACCCCGTTCATGGTTTTCAGTGGATGGTGTAACATCCTGTATAATCAAACGGTTAAGCTCACGTGTATTTAGTTTGTAGTCACTAAGCCCAACATGTTTCGGACCCTAGCCTCTTATTCATAATTCTTATTCTTATCGTCTGCTAACATAGGAAGCCGCTAAGTATTGTTTATCCCTTTCGGTCTTATCAATATATCCTCAAGAGTGAAAGGGACAAATAAGACTTCACGGTTTTTATGTTAGGAGACGTTTATGAATAAGGGTGCGGCTCCACTGACGCGAAGCGGAGCGGAGCTGTGCAAAATTAACCAATTACATTCTTCAAATTCAAAATATTCGAAACACTGTGATGCGGTCTCTTTGGCCGAGCTCCCACAGCTCCGCTCCGCTCCGCTCCGCGTCAGTGGAGCCGCACCCTAAGGGGGTAAGTCTCCATTATCAAGCTGCCAGTGTACTGCCACTTTAGCGCAGGCTCAGTGCTTGATAATCCATTATTTTTCATTAACCTAGGCTCTCTGAAACATGTCGCGCGTAGTGACTAAATACGCGTGAGTTTAACCGTGTAATTATATTTACAGGTATTATGCCACACGATAGTTAAATAAAAAAATCGACGTATATTTGGGTCAAACGTAAACCCATGTTCGGAGTCTTTCCGGTGGACAATCTAAAAGTTAAGGCCTATAAAGCTTGATTTTCTTATGAAAGCCTAATCTTCATTAAGACGTCCTCCTGTTCCATTGCTTTGTATGATAAAAATCATTACTATCTGTCCACAGGCTGTTAACTATCGACCACAGGAAAGAAAAAGTGCGTGTTCTGCTGAACTGTGGCCAATGGTAAGCAACTGGTAGGAGTGTAGTCGTGATTTTTATCATACAATTCAATAGGAAAGGAGTGCCTTTAAATGACAATAAGGGATTAATAAGAAAATTAACTCTCATAGCCCTTAACTTTTAAAATGTCTACCGGAAAGACTCGTAACATGATTTTAAGTTTGACCCATTTGTGTTATTCACGTTTTTTTGTCACTCATTGCTATACTCTGTTTGGTTTGGTGTTTAAAAAAAAGGTAAACAATCTTGCAGTATTTTTTTATTAAAAACTACGGTTAGTAAATAGGTTTTAGCAAATATACATAATATAACAAGCAAATACAGTGATTTACATTATTTTGATTCATTAAGTACCTAGTTTGGATTTTTATATGCATTTTTCAATAAAAAGATACTGCAAGATTGTTTACCTTTTTTTAAACACCAAACCAAACAGAGTATAATATGGTTACGTTCTCCTAGAGTTCATGTGCGCACTGTCCGGCGCCCTGATGATGTACCGGCTTCTCTGCAGAAGCTAGGTCTCGGAGCCAAGAGTCTGATCCGACCTACGCGACTCTAAGGCTTTCGTAGAGATCTGTGGTAAAACTGGTAAATATACAAGAATACTGACGTGTTTTCTTCCACGAAGGAGTACATGAACGCACTGTCAGGAGCCCTGATGATGTACCGGCTTCGCTGCGTCTGCCATGACAGCAGCTGCTTCATCGCCACCTTTTGTGATGACGGCGAACCAAACCTACTACCGCGAACAGCCAATTTCGTAAATTTTGAGGAGTTTTTTCTGTTATTTCAATGGAGACTACTTTAGAGCAGAGACAAATACGCGAAACTTGCGGATTTTGAAGTTTGCGGAAGGGCTGTTTCTTCACAGGAGTCAGGTCTCGGAGTCAGCTTTTTACAGGCCTCTGGACGGGTAGAGGTTAGAGCTTCTGTTGAGACCTGTGGTAAATATATAATTACCACAGGTCTCAACAGAAGCGCGCTGTCAGGAGCCCTGATGATGTACCGGCTCCGCTGTTGCTGCCATGACAGCAGCTGCTTCATCGCCACCTTCTTCGTGATGACCAGCTTGTCCTCAGGACTCCTGACTCTTACTGATTTAGGACAGAGACCGCTGGCTCAACAGTCTGATGCCACCTAAATCAGCTCTAAGGCGTCTGTAGAGATCTGTGGTAAATATACAAATACTGCCGTGTTTTCTTCCACCGCGGAGTATATAAGCGCAGTGTCAAGAGCCCTGGTGATGTATCGGCTTCCTTACAGAGGTTAGGTCTCGGAGCCAGGAGTTTGATGCCACCTCCGCCAACTCTAAGGCTTTCGTAGAGATCTGTTGAAAATCTGGTAAATATACAAGAGAACTGACGTGTTCTCGTCCACGACGGAGTACATGAGCGCGCTGTCAGGAGCCCTGATGATGTACCGGCTCCGCTGTTGCTGCCATGACAGCAGCTGCTTCATCGTCACCTTCTTCGTGATGACCAGCTTCTCCACGGGAGCGAGGTCTTGCAGCCCGCAGTCTGACGCCACTTCTGCCAACTCTAGGACTTCTGTTGAAATCTATAGTAAATATACAGGAATACTGACGTGTTTCTTCTATGACGGAGTACAAGAGAGCGCTGTCAGAAGCCCTGATGATGTACCGGTTCCGCTGCGCCTGTAGCGAGACCAGTTGCTTCATCGCCACCTTTTGTGATGACGGTGAACCAAACCTACTACCCCGAACATCCAATTTCGTAAATTTTGAGGATTTGTTTTCTGTTATTTCAATGGAGACTACTTTAGAGCAGAGACAAATAAGCGAAACTTGCGGATTTTGAAGTTTGCAGAAGGGCTGCTTCTTCACAGGGGTCAGGTCTCGGAGCCAGCTTTTATAGGCCTCTGGGCGGCTAGAGGCTAGAGCTTCTGTTGAGACCTGTGGTAAATATATAAATACTGACGTGTTCTCTTCAACGACGGAGTACATGAGCGCGCTGTCAGGAGCCCTAATGATGTACCGGCTCCGCTGTTGCTGCCATGACAGCAGCTGCTTCATCGCCACCTTCTTCGTGATGACCAGCTTCTCCACAGGACTCCTGACTCCTACTGATTTAGGACAGAGACCGCTGGCTTAACAGTCTGATGCCACCTAAATCAGCTCTAAGGCGTCTGTAGAGATCTGTGGTAAATATACAAATACTGCCGTGTTTTCTTACACCGCGGAGTATATAAGCGCAGTGTCAGGAGCCCTGATGATGTACCGGCTTCCTTACAGAGGCTAGGTCTCGGAGCCAAGAGTCTGAACCTACCTACGCAAACTCTAAGGCTTTCGTAGAGATCTGTGGTAAAACTGGTAAATATACAAGAATACTGACGTGTTCTCTTCCATGACGGAGTACATGACCGCGCTGTCAGGAGCCCTGATGATGTACCGGCTCCGTTGTTGCTGCCATGACAGCAGCTGCTTCATCGCCACCTTCTTCGTGATGACCAGCTTCTCCACGGGACCGAGATCTTGCAGCCCGCAGTCTGACGCCACTTCTGTCAACTCTAGGACTTCTGTTGAAATCTATAGTAAATATACAGGAATACTGACGTATTTTCTTCCACGACAGAGTACATGAGCGCGCTGTCAGGAGCCCTGATGATGTACCGGCTCCGCGGTGCCTGCGAGACAAGCTGCTTCATCGATACCTTTTGTGATGACGGCGAACCAAACCTACTACCGCAAACGTACAAATTCGTAAATTTTGAGGTTTGTTTGTTTTATTTCAATGGAGACTACTTTAAAGCAGAGACAAATACGCGAAACTTGCGGATTTTGAAGTTTGCGGAAAGGCTTCTTCATAGGAGTCAGATCTCAGAGCCAGCTTTTTATAGGCCTCTGGGCGGCTAGAAGCTAGAGCTTCTGTTGAGACCAGTGGTAAATATATAAATACTGACGTGTTTTCTTCCACCACGGAGTACATGAGCGCGCTGTCAGGAGCCCTGATGATGTACCGGCTCCGCTGTTGCTGCCATGACAGCAGCTGCTTCATCGCCACCTTCTTCGTGATGACCAGCTTCTCCACGGGAGCCAGGTCTTGCAGCCCGCAGTCTGACGCCACTTCTGCCAACTCTAGAGCTTTAACTGAAATCTATAGTAAATATACAGGAATACTGACGTGTTTTCTTCCAAGACGGAGTACATGAGCGCACTGTCAGGAGCCCTGATGATGTACCGGCTCCGCGGTGCCTGCGAGACCAGCTGCTTCATCGATACCTTTTGTGATGACGGCGAACCAAACCTACTACCGCAAACGTACAAATTCGTAAATTTTGAGGTTTGTTTGTTTTATTTCAATGGAGATTACATTAGAGCAGAGACAAATACGCGAAACTTGCGGATCTCGGGTTGTCAGGTCTCGGAGTCAGCTTTTAAAGGCCTCTGGGCGGCTAGAGGCTAGGGCTTCTGTTGAGACCTGTGGTAATTATATAAATACTGACGTGTTCTCTTCCACGACGGAGTACATGAGCGGGCTGTCAGGAGCCCTGATGATGTACCGGCTCCGCTGTACCTGTAGCGAAAGCATCTGCTTCATCGCCACCTTTTATGATGACGGCGGACCAAACCTACTACCGCGAACTTTCAAATTCGTAAATTTTGAGGATTTGTTTTCTTTTATTTCAATGAAGACTACTTTAGAGCAGAGAAAAATACGCGAAACTTGCGGATTTTGAAGTTTTCGGAAATGCTGCTTCTTCACAGGAGTCAGGTCTCGGAGTTAGCCTTTATAGGCCTCTGGGCGGCTAGAGGCTAGGGCTTCTGTTGAGACCAGTGGTAATTATATAAATACTGACGTGTTCTCTTCCACCACGGAGTACATGAGCGCGCCGTCAGGAGCCCTGATGATGTACCGGCTCCGCTGTTGCTGCCATGACAGCAGCTGCTTCATCGCCACCTTCTTCATGATGACCAGCTTCTCCACAGGACTCCTGACTCCTACTGATTTAGGACAGAGACCGCTGGCTTAACAGTCTGATGCCACCTAAATCAGCTCTAAGGCGTCTGTAGAGATCTGTGGTAAATATACAAATACTGCCGTGTTTTCTTACACCGCGGAGTATATAAGCGCAGTGTCAGGAGCCCTGATGATGTACCGGCTTCCTTACAGAGGCTAGGTCTCGGAGCCAAGAGTCTGAACCTACCTACGCAAACTCTAAGGCTTTCGTAGAGATCTGTGGTAAAACTGGTAAATATACAAGAATACTGACGTGTTCTCTTCCATGACGGAGTACATGAGCGCGCTGTCAGGAGCCCTGATGATGTACCGGCTTCGCAGCGTCTGCCATGACAGCAACTGCTTCATCGCCACCTTTCGTGATGACCGGCGGACCAAACTTCCAAATTCGTCAATTTTGAGGATTTGTTTTCTGTTATTTCAATGAAGACTACTTTAGAACAGAGACAAATACGCGAAACTTGCGGATTTCGAAGTTTTCGGAAAGGCTGCTTCTCCACAGGAGTCAGTTCTCGGAGCCAGCTTTTTATAGGCTTCTGGCCGGCTAGAGGCTAGAGCTTCTGTTGAGATCTGTGGTAATTATATAAATACTGACGTATTTTCTTCCACGACGGAGTACATGAGCGCGCTGTCAGGAGCCCTGATGATGTACCGGCTCCGCTGTTGCTGCCATGACAGCAGCTGCTTCATCGCCACCTTCTTCGTGATGACCAGCTTCTCCACGGGACCCAGGTCTTGCAGCCCGCAGTCTGACGCCACTTCTGCCAACTCTAGAGCTTCTGTTGATATCTGTGGTAAAAATGTTTTCCTAACTAGCGCGGAAAAGTAAACTTATATCTACTAAATTTCTCTTTTTAAGGCACTTGTTATGAAAAAAGTCGTACATACACGTGTAAAACATCTTTTTAACTCGGGTGATTGTCGCCTTCGTTTCACTCGAGTTCCAACTTTGACCCTCGTCGAAAAAAAATTTTTTTGCACTTGTACTGAAATGTACTATTGGTTGTGAATAATAATCGCTAACGCTTAGTAGCGTATCGTAATTTTCCCTGTCTGTCACTCTTTCATATTAGTGCGACAAAGACAGTTAGCTGCCTTGCGTTTACGACTGACGATTAACGGCCCGGCCACGACATTGGTCTAAGGCGACCAGCGGCGAGTGAATCCATGAGGTGGAGTGGGATGCCGATATGGGTACGAGAGGGAGCATCATACGTTTTCCGCTAAGCGGTCGCCTTAGACCGATGTCGTGGCCGCGGCGTAAGCGTTAGCGATTGGCAATGGCAACTT
The DNA here is from genome assembly GCA_025490895.1 of Thaumatotibia leucotreta. Lineage (NCBI taxonomy): Eukaryota > Metazoa > Arthropoda > Insecta > Lepidoptera > Tortricidae > Thaumatotibia > Thaumatotibia leucotreta. Next base: position 41,199 of record JALPQI010006608.1, on the reverse strand, counting down.
GTCCAAGTACCCAGATCTGATTCTATATTATTAATATACAGGAAGATTACGGGGTCGAGATCACAAAAACGTTTTTCACAAAAACGTGTTAAGATGGTGTTTCGCAACAATGTTTCCCATGCGACCTAAGGTCAATGCGGGTAAGACCGTCTATCGGGAAAGTCCGTCTACCAATTGATTTCCACCCCTAACTCAACAGTATAAGATACATATGACTTTTACTTACAAATCGTCGGTTGACAATCAAAACTCACTAAGTAACAAATACCTACTTGAAATAAAGCTCGTATCTCAGTTCTGATTTAAAACTGACATAAGAGGTTGCTAAGAGTAGTGACAGTTTTTATAGTGAGCTTTGCTTGTCAGCCGACGAAATATAATATGCCGGACTTACCCACACTGAACTTATATGAACAAACGTACTTTTTTTTACGACTAGTAAAGTTCGAGTTCATTAATATGTATACATTTCTCGATACTAATCCTTTCCAAATGTGTTTTCATCACACTTGCTGTCTAAGCGCGTTATTGCTTGCATGCATAGCGGGAGTAATAGAAAATTGACATTCCCTAGGGAGTATAATAGAAATCAGTACGTCATTTAATAATATTTTGTCTTCAAATTTATTTTTTTGTCGGCAAGTGTGATGAAAAACATTGTATGCATCATTGTCGGTAAGCGGAATACTAACTTGAGTCATTAAACGCCCTCCGCCTACGGCAGAACTTCTAAAACTCTCGTTAGTAATTCCGTACTTACCTCCATTGATGCACAATGTACTATTACATAATTATGAAACGAGACTGGAAGTTATGAACATTTCCGCACCGGGCGGTATTAAATCAGTTATTTTTAGATTATTTGTTCCTTGTTCAAAATGACCATCTTAACACGTTTTTCACAGTTGAGTTCACAACCCCGTAAACACCCTGTATAAAGTTAAGAGATTGCTAAGAGTTGTGAGTTTTTACAGTGAGTTTTGTTTGTAAATCGCCGATTAATATCATTCAAAGTTAGACATACATTAGGCTCATCTTCCAAGTCTTTCGTTTCAGCTACCTCCGACGTTTCGAACTTCTCCTGAGGACCGTGCGCCGCGGACACCAACATTTCGATTCGAGTTATTGTTTATTTGGAATTTGCTGAACAGTTTTCTAAAATGGTTGACAATTTTTGTCATGTCATTGCGGGTGAAATTTCTCTTCTCTATGTCAGTTTAAGGAGGTTTTTTTTTATATTAGCTGAAAAGAGGACATATTAAGTATTTTTTAAATTCAAATCGAAAAAAATATTTTTTACCATAAACTATTTTTAAATTACTAGTGGATTATGCCGGGGTTTTCAGATTTTAAGTGAATTAATATTGGCAAAGACTTAAAAGCCTATATGTATATAGAGAATATATATTTGTATATTATAATTCAAGGCATAGACTACACTAACTTTATGCCTAAAAGATCATACCTATGTCCATTGACATTGAATTTTAATCTGTATTTAATCTGTGATAATTTGCAAATCACATTGCAATAAAGTCAACAGTCAACCGTCTTTGGAGTGCTTACTGATTACAGTGATGTCAGTGATTACGTATTTTAGATTTTAGTAGAAATTTATTTTATATGAGAATTAAATGAATTATTATAATGTGACGTTTCAACTCCGGTCGAAATTATCTTCAGTGATCTATGACAATTAATCAATTAAGTTGAAACATAATATATGTGGACGTTTGTGCAAGTGATAGTGGCGGTGATAAGGGCTCCCAGGGTCCAGACACCAGATTCTGGACCATCTGCCACGTGCGTAAGTGTTGCTAATCGATGGTCGAATCATTAGGGTTCCGTACAATCACGGGATAAGCACGGGGTATTAAATAAATAAATGTGTTAGTTTTTAGTAAAACGTCCCACTTTGTCAGTTACCATAAAGACGAGATTTCCTTGTATCTTCATGGATAAACTGACAAAGCGGCTTTATGGCAAACGACAAAGTGGGAAGTTTCACTAAACTCACTCACAAATAAATATTTTTGGACATCTTTACACAAATCAACCTAGTCCCACGGTAAGCTCAATTAAGGCTTGTGATGTGAGTGCCAGGCGATGATATATATAATAGATAGATACATATAGATACTTAAATACATAGACAGCCATGACCAAGGAACAAATATTTGTGATAAATAGTACTAATTTGTGTTAAAGGCGGCAAATTCCAATTTTTTAAAGACAACCCACCTGCGACCATTTATAGGTATAACGTGGACGTCTAACGTCGGCTCAAAAATGCCCCCAAGAACAATTGTTCAATTGTGCCAAGATGGGCATAGCGCTTTTCTTAACACCGCGCTTACCGTGGGACTAGGTCGATTCATCGATTAGTGTAAAGTGTGACAAGATATTTATTATTATTATTTATTGTTCAGATTTTGTTACCCAGAACCTCAATCGTAGTTACTTATCCTTCATCATCATCATATCAGCTGAAAGACGTCCACTGCTGAACATAGGCCTCCCCCAAAGATTGCCACAATGTCCTGTGCCACCCGCATCCACGTACCGGAAGGCGCAGCGTGGGTAATAGGCCCCCACAAGGTGGACTGATGACCTGGTGAAGGTCGCAGGAGTCCGCTGGATACTTATCCTTACGAAGAACAAAACATTACCCACCCAAAAACTTACGATCTAACTATATAAAAGCGTGACAGAGTGGTATGAAACAAGACAACGAAAATAATTTAGCTTCATCAAGTTTAAAAAAAGTTCAGTAAGTTGCGACCTGTGACCATATATAACATGGACGTCTAATGCCAGCTCAAAAATGCGCCCAGACACAATTGTTCAATTGTGCCAAGATGGGCAGGACATAGTGCTTTTCTTCACCGCGCATATTTCGGCGCAACATCTTTGACAAATGTTTATAGAACATAGCCAATCAAAACTTTGACGGACCAATCACAACTATTTTAAATGGCGGTTTAAGTTTTTATAGGTTGATATTGAAATTCATTACCGTGATGCATTGAAGAGGGGGTGACACTTGTCAACTAAAATTCAGGACCGTTTTTGAAAGGCAATTTAGTATGGCGTGCGGCTTCCATGTTTTATTTGTTCGTAGGTTGCGACTCGATCTTGACCGTTTTTTGTCAAGTCAGAGTCCCCGCAAAATCGATAATCAATGTGCATGCAAATACATTATTACTAGGGGATCATTTAAATTTGTGGAAAGAAACTGTATCGCTTTTATTAATCTGTGCAACAATGCGATCACATACAATCGATGTGGGGTGACCGTCATTTTGGTGTTTCTTCGGATTTTCCCTTTGATTTGATTTTCCGATTTTTCTTATTAGGTCGGCAACGCGCATGTGACACCCCTGGGGTTGCAGGCGCCCATAGGCTACGGTGACTGCTTTCCATCAGGCGGGCCGTATGCTTGTTTGCCACCGATGTGGTATAAAAAAAAATGTAAATGACCGGTTCTGGGCCACCCAGCGGACTCCTCCAACCTTACTGTTTATCGTGCTACTCGTCCCTTTCGCACTTGCATATTTGTTAGAAGCTGACAGCAACAACGACAAACGATTAAACATGGGACCATCATAACAGAAGCCATCAGGTCATGATTGTGGCCTGGCAAAGACGAAATCGAAAAAACAAAAAGATTGGCAATCTTTTTGAGAGTCACCAATTTTTCGATAGACTTAACGTCCATATATTTATCATGGGTCATATTTCTGAATTGTCAAACGTCCGTTCTTAGAAATTGACAACTCTATAAGCAGGGAGCAGTCTCGCACCGCGCCCGCGAATGGCCACCGTACCTTTTTAATGCGCGCACGCGTCGTTTTATGCAAAAACGCAAATTCGGCAGAAATTTGAAACGGCTATTGTTGCAATGAACAAAGGACAGTTTTCAGTTCGGGGGAAATGTATGCATGTGCAGCGAAGAATGTTAGGGGCGGTCAGTCACACGATACGATATGCAGTTTTTGTGCAGCATGTCTAATTAGGCATGTCAACAGTTTTTCGATATCATATTATTTCTTTTGGCACTTTATTAGAGCTTTTGTTGCGACATGCTTTCCAAACGCGTGTCAAACTGTTTTTAAATTTCAATAATTTATACCTACTAAAATTATATTTTACGCGGGATACTCATGTTTTTAAGCCGAAAAATGTCGTCATCTTCGCTCGCAGCCATGGCACTTGGCTCTTGAAAAAACTCCTCATATACGGAGCGAAACATGTGGAACATTTTTCGACTTAAAAACTTGAGTAACCTGTGTGGATTTTAAATTTTAGTATGAATATATATATATATTGTATTATTATGATTAGAAAATGTTTTCTTATAACAGTAAACTTATGCACATAACTCTTATGGACGCATGCGTTAATGATTTTTCATAGTACTTTTTTGTTACCTACTGCCAAAATTTTATTTTTTCCTTGCATATTTAATATATTAGGTTTAATATCAAAAAAACTAATTGTATGTGTACTTTGCACCTATTTCAAATGTAGACCTTCAGGTCGGTTTAAAAACGTTATAAGTACGGAATAGTATTGGTGACACGGATACCCGTTCAGAAAAAGCCCACTTTTGACACTAGTATAACAAATGAAATATCCCCACGACGGTAGCAAACAAATTTAACAACTTAAGAGTTAAGATCCAGGCTGGTGATCAGAAGTTACCGTAGCATACGGACGCCTGCAATTTCAGGCGGAACTTTTGATCCATAGGTCCAAAAAATGTGAAAAAAAATATAAATAGTGGGCTTATAGAGTACCTACTTTAAAATAAAACTATTTCGAACATAATCGACTCAGCCGTTTTTGAATAACTACGGAACCCTACACTGAGCATGGCCCGACATGCTCTTGGCCGGTTTTTTAGTAGGTTATACCTAATTTTCTTTTATGGCTTCTTGGGACGGTCTTCGCGTGGTGACAGCAGTAAGGATACACTTGTCATCACCCCGACTCTTCCTGTGGGTGTCGGCAGGGGTGAGTCGATAAAGGGACTGAAATCACTGACCATTCTACTTTTTCCACAGATGTCATATATACCATAGATCAAGCAAACGTATCTACTTAGCGTGTCAAATGAACTCAGTGAAATCCACTGAGTTGTCCGTCTTTAATCGCAGCTTGCAGCTTTCGGGCGTCAAATTTTGTAAGTTGAAGTGAATAAAAACATTAATAATGCCTCCTTAAGTAATATTAATTGCAACAACACAAAAAATATGAATACTCAAGGGCCTGAGACATATTTAAAATCATAGGCAAGTAACAACTTCAGTACAAAATCTGACACACTCAACCGCCATACAAATAAATGAACTTGTTTCTTCTATCCAAATCTAATTCTGTGACTTTTTCTGCTGCCAAAGGTTGTTGTTGGTCAGAGTAGTTTGTATAGGGTGTCCCAAAAATAACGCAAGATTGAAAGAGTGAAAAAGCGAACTTTTTTCGACCAATTTCAATTTTTTTTCCTGATACACGAAGTATACAGAATAGGATTAAGTATTATTGGGCGATTTGCAAGCCCAGCAGCCCTGGTCTCCTTCACGAAAAACGGTTTTGACCCCATTTTCTGACCGTTTTTCGTTAATTTCAGTGAATCCCAAATATTGCAATTTAACATAATTGGGCATTGTTATGGAACATCGGATCAAGCGACAGAAGTCTGTCACTGAAAATAATAACGTTAGTTTTTGACGGAAAGATTCAACTGAAATGACAGGCTTCAGTCGCTTGATTCGATATTCTATAACTATGCCCAATTGTTTATTTTTTATGGGGTTATTTATAGTCAAAGATCTATGTAAGCAAGCTCTCAATCGCCCATGGTCTGAAGGAAGGGATTTCACACTGCAGCAACGAAATTCACCCATATTTATGCAAATTTCATATAAAATTTTAACAAAGGAATGCTATGTTACAGCAAAGCCTTCGAAGTAAGGTCTCAGCATGCTGTACCATACTAAACCCTATTCTTTGTACTTTATGATTAAATCACGAAATAAGAAAGTCAAACAAGAAATAAGTACCTATTTTTCATCGATTTCAAATCTTGCATTATTTTTAGAACACCCTTTACTAACTTTCGTAATACAATTGATGCAATTGGGATTATTTGTTCCGAAAATTAAATTAACTTAATACTAAATTTATTAATTAAATTAAATTAGTTTAAAGGGTTTAGCAGCCTTACCGAACAAGAGGTGCCTTTCCCCACGGATGAGGTCAATATTTTAGGTGGTGTACTAGCAGGACCTAAGAATACTCCATGCTTAATATCAGCTCTAGATCTTCTTTTGTTTCAGAGTTATTCAAGATAATGTAAAATATACAGGGTGTCGTTGAAAGTGGCATATTTCGAGAACTGTTCAAGTTAGATCAACCAAACAAAATTGTGTTTGATAACAATAAAATAAACTACAAAATGCATATTTTTAACCTGCATCTTGTCCTTATTTTTCATAATAAAAAAAGAGTTCTTGTTTTTTTTTCCATATTTTTTTTTATTTCACACGCAGGTACACCTACAAAAAAAATATGCATACATAGCCACTAATGTCCACTGTATACATAAATAAAAATATTTCAGTAAATCATCGTGCGTCATGCCAAAAAAAAAAATATTTCAGAAGTAGTCGTTACTAGGGCTCGCGGTCGTGTCCGGGTTTCGTGTCAACGTTTCTCATACCCGTGTTCGTGTTACACGTACACGGGTTTCTGGCCCGATTTACACGGGTAATTAAAGTCCGTGTAAATAATACCCGTCTAGACGGGTACACGGGTACACGGGTATTATTTACACGGACTTTAATTACCCGCGGGTTCGGGGACGTCCTTGACGAGAAGCGTACGAATGGGTCGTGAGACGTGGATAGATAAGCGAAAGGCTAATTTTGTCAAATAGACCTTATTGCGTAACAGATAGAGTCGAAATTTATAAAACCTCATCAAAAAGTTATATCGGCTGACCTTTCCTGAACAGGTAGTGTTTTGTAGTGTCGAACGAAGCTGCAGGTTACATTCATAATAGACCTTATTTGCATTTGCTCAAATTATTTCGAACCCGTTCGGTTCGGTCTTAAGTACCCGGGTACCCGGGTAGCACGCGTTTGTTGCATTTTCCAACAGAAAATGCAACAAATCAAATGTCGAAAACAATACTATGTGCCAAATGTTTATCTCTCTTTTATTGTATAGCAAATGTACTAATAAGTCAATTTACGTCAATAATATTTTGTGCGGTAAGTGTCGAGAGATTGTATACCTACATACCTACACACTAACTTATGTTCACACTGCACTGGTACTTTATTTGTATGCCAGTAACGACTACTTCTGAAATATTTTTTTTTTGGCATGACGCACGATGATTTACGGAAATATTTTTATTTATGTATACAGTGGACATTAGTGGCTATGTATGCATATTTTTTTTGTAGGTGTACCTCCGCGTGAAATAAAAAAAAATATGGAAAAAAAAACAAGAACTTTGTTTTTTATTATGAAAAATAAGGACAAGATGCAGGTTAAAAATATGCATTGTGTAGTTTATTTTATTGTTATCAAACACAATTTTGTTTGGTTGATCTAACTTGAACAGTTCTCGAAATATGCCACTTTCAACGACACCCTGTATATTTTACATTATCTTGAATAACTCCGAAACAAAAGAAGATCTAGAGCTGATATTAAGCATGGAGTATTCTTAGGTCCTGCTAGTACACCACCTAAAATATTGACCTCATCCGTGGGGAAAGACACCTCTTGTTCGGTAAGGCTGCTAAACCCTTTGTTGGAAAAGGCCTTATGTGCTTTTTTTTGCAATCGACGCAATATTTTTTACTTTTTAAATATTATTCTGGCCGTGTGGTGACGGCAGTAAGAATATATTTGTCACCACCCCAACTCTTCCCGTGCTAGACGTAAGAGTCGACTAAGGGATTGGGACTCTCACTGACCAATTTGTCTTTTATTGATTGATGATGGGCAGCAGCAATAGCAGTGGTCAGTCATCATAGTGAAGTGGACACATTACTGCGATCGCCAACTCGCTTGCGCAGCGTGGCGACTATGGGCATTTACCTCCTAATGCATCCATACGTTTAGGTAATAGGAGAGGCCTTTGTCCAGCAGTGGACTGCTTATAAGGCTGATAATGATAATGAATATAATGATGATAATGAAATATTATTCTGTACAAGTTCGACGTTCAATTAATATAACATTTAATTATAAAGTTATTATTACTACCACCAAAATTTTGTTAGATAGTACAAAAATGAAACGGGAGATTTAGAAATAATAATCTGTATCCGGAATTATTATTTTTATGAATATGAAATGCATGTCGATAATGAACGGACATAAAATGTAACAATACTTTTGAATAATGGCCTCAAATGACGAGAAATAATAAAACTCAAAGTCGCCGATAAAATGCAAAACAATTACTTTCGTCAACATGCCATTTTACATCTAAATCCCTTCGAAACATGGACTATATTACCCTAAATTTCAATGTCTCGGACATTAATATTGAAATGAGGGGACATGATCGTTCGTTATACTTTAAATGCATTCTTTTTTACACCCAAAAATGTCGATTTCTCCCTAAAAATTTATGTTCCGCACCACCCCTATTTGCATTGTGTTTAAACTTTTTTCTCGACCGGCAGATGGTCGCGGTAAATGGCGCGAAATTTTGACAGAACGTGTAATTTTTGTCGCAACAATCGAATGACGTGTGCCAGAGTTCGCGCGCAAAAAAAAGTAATATTAGGTACTTTATTGAACCCTTTTCTAAAGGATTGAATTCAATTACGCGATTTGCGAGGAAAAAATCTAATAAAAGGGTGCTTTTTTACAGATTTTTGGAAATACAGGGGCTTAGTAGTAGGTCAGTGGGTGCAGTCGAATTAAAAGTTTTTTTCTATTTTTTCTTTTTTATTAAATGTCGGCGCGCGTATGTCACGTGTTGGAAAAGCAAGGGTTTAAAAATAACAATGGCTTTTTAGGAAATGATTTAGAGTTTTTTTAATAGCGTAACGGATTTGGCATTTTGGGGAAAATAACAGTATTTTTTAAAGGAATTTAGTTTTTTAGTTGAGTAAGATCAAAGGGTCGGTGTCAAGAGCGCGAAATTATAAAATGATTGATTGAGTATTGTGATTTTTTTTATTTAGGAATTATTATTAAAATATTTAGGTACATACATCTTATTCACGAGGTTTTACATGAAGCTTTTGGGAATTCTGTTTCATTCGTATTTAAAAAACTTGTCTATACCTTTCGCATCTAGGTACTTACTCCTTAGTTACTCAAATTGCTACGATAGGCATTTGAAACAAAAAGCAGGAAAAATTGCAATACCTTAATTAATGAATTCGTGGTTTGTTCTCAATACGTATCAATTTATTTATTATATTCAATAAGCTATTGTCAAATGACCACAAACAATATTCAGAAATGAGTTACTCTTAAAGTAAGCTTTATATCTCCTCGAATAAGGACTACTTTGATATATTTTCGATTTCTTTACTTTTATAAACCTGTCATCGTTTTCATTGTTCAGTATTCGAGAAATGGTGCGACCAAGAATGGATGCGTAGTGCGGTGTGCGGTTTTGCTATCCAAATGACGTCAAAATACGTATTCTGCATTCTATTCCATTATCACACTCCATTGGATACACTCAAATTTGAATAACAGAAAAAATCTTCCGCTTATGAAGTTTTTTTTATGTGACGAAGCTGACAACTGAGCTCTCAGCCTCAGCCCACCTGATGGAAAGCAGGAACTGAGGCCCATCGACATAGTGACCAAAAAATCTGCCGGTGAGGACTTACATAGATGGATTGTGGTGATGGATTGTTTGGAGTGTATAAATCTATGTTACGATTTTATTACATGGGGCTGTATGGAACCTAGTTCTACAGTCAATTGTTTTTTCCCAAAATTAGGTACAGTCAAGTGCAAAAATAAGTATCGAAAGAATCCGTTCATAAATATGTTACGACGTTCTTATTACACAGAATTAGAGTGCACTGGGACATATTTTTGAACGTTTTTGTATACCCCTTATTTTGTCTTCGACTGTAGTACATTAATTCTTTTACTTTAGGTAAGTCCACTAAAAAGACGATAACCTAAATCTGACAGCCCATACTGTGTTGGGAAAGTTACCGGGAACGACTCATGCACTAGTCACGAGACTTTTCGTACGAATATATAATTCTCATACATTTATTATTACTTATCGCTTATCGTATACGATCGCAGAATGGCAATGGCTAGGCCTGCAGGTTCTTGACTAGAACGATAATTTAATAGGTCACAGATTAGAAATATGAACCAAAACTTATCTCCTAAAGCGTGGCGATCCCGAACTAAGCTCCGTTAACACTGTCACGACATTTGATATAAAACCAACTGAAAAACATCTTTCTAACGACCAATATTAAACTTTATTACGACTAGAATAAAGTTGATGCTGAGTGCATGGTGTATCCAGTGTCTATTTCAATGTTTTGCGATTCTTTTTTAACATTTAACCCATTTTTCAACAATTTCCCTTCCCCTAACGCGAATGACTACAATACGACCCTCCGATTGTAATGGATGTCGCTTTTCGTCAAAAAACTTTTTTTTAGTTTTTTTTTAATCCGACAGTTGACGCGGATGTAATCTTTTAAAGAGTAGTTTTTGGGAGTTTTTGTGTAATTTATTTATTGATAATTTTACGGATTCGCAAGGGTGCTGTGTGTACATTTAATTAAGTTTTATTTGTAATATTTTCGGTTCGTTAAGGTTCAATCTGTAATGGGTATGTCAAATGCTTTTATAGAATACTCGTGGAAATACATATTGTTAGATAGAAGATTTTAATCTGAGTATTGCGTGCATTTAGACTTCAAGTTCTTCTTTGCTTTTTTGTGTGTTATTTTGTCTTACTAATTTTGTGAGTAGCTTTTCCATAATTTCGTTAATAATGGTTTACTCAGTGTGATTATTTTTTATTCCCGATTTATTGTTTCAATGAATGAAGGTTTTCGATACTTTTTCTGCCACTATTGGGCGGTGAGATGGCAGCACTGTGGTCGAACTGTCAAAATAAATACGCGAATCAAATTGTCTACACGTCATCATCATCATCATCATCAGCCTATGATAGTCCACTGCAGGACGTAGGCATCTCCTATTAACTAAACGTTTAGGAGGTTATTACGCATTAGGAGGTAAATGCCCATAATCGCCACGCTGGGCAAGTGGATTGACGATCGCAGTAATGTGTCCACTATGATGACGCTGCTGCCCATCGTCAATCTTTTATCAAATAATGGTCAGTGACACTTCAATCCCTTAGTCGACTCTTACGACACCCGCAGGAAGAGTTGGGGTGGTGACAAATGTATTCTTACTGCCGTCACTACACGGCCAGTCTACACACGTTTAGGTTTATTTATTCTTTAGGAACATTGTTTTCTAAAATAAAATAAAAAACAGTTTCATGTCGATTCCCTTGAAATGAACAAAGTTCCAGTTTTTTTTGTGTCAGTGACTTCATGCTTCTGTTTTAGAGCTCAATCTTCAGTTCGGCGACCGTTTTCTAGTCGTAATCCATTATGAAATCAATAAACTTTCAAATACAATAGAATGTCGATATCTCATATTCAGTAGGTACCTATGAATCTGACAGCTGTTTGGACCTCACGCCTACGTAGCGCTGCTTGGTGGCAGAAAAAATATAGAAAACCCTCATTCTATCAGTTTTTAACCTTTTGAACGCCAAGAACAACTAAAGTGGCCGTGTGTTGTCCTACCTGCCACGCCAGCAGCCACTAAAGTGGTCATCGAGTATGCTGTCAAAGTAACTGTCTTGCTGACAGATAAGGTTTATTTTCGTTATTCATTAGTAGAGATACTGGCGTGTATGTCACAATTTGATGCAAGGGAAGGCGTTTAAAAGGTTAACTCTTTACCTGCGGCTGTCAACCAGAGTTGCCACCACTGACAAATTATAGTTATACTTATGTAATGGTATCAAGTCAAACAATAGAGCAGGAAATATTATGGCCCCGTACGTCATCATCATCATCATCATCATCATCATCTAGTCCTAGCCGATTTCGGCCACGGCGACTGATTACACTGGTTGTTGAGCGCGTCGTTCATGTGCTCTCAGGTGACTGATGTAGCCAATCTTTGCAGTAATCGCCCATAATCGCCACGCTGGGCAAGCGGATTGACCATCGCAGTAATATGTGTCCACTATGATGACACTGCTGCCCATCATCAATCTTTTATCAAATAATGGTCAGTGACACTTCAATCCCTTAGTCGACTCTTACGACACCCGCAGGAGGAGTTGGGGTGGTGACAAATGTATTCTTACTGCCGTCACCACACGGAAAACAAACAAGAAATGTATGAAAATTACAGTTTCGTACGAAAAGTCACGTGACCATTTCCATACATTATTATGGTCACGTGACTTATCGCTTATCGTATACGATAGCAGAATGGCATCTTGGCTAGCTTACTGATAATTTGTCCATTTTAAAGGACGAGCAAGATGATTATGATTATGAAGCGAGGGAAGAGTAAATGAAAACACGATTACTTGTATATTTAATTTATTGATTACGGTAGAAATGCTCGTATTAATGGAAAACAAATAACAAACCGACGGATCTAGGAACATATACCTACCGGGGCTTTAGGTAGCACTTTTAATATTTAAAAAAACCTGTAACAGGATTCAGGATTAATGATGGGTCATTCTCGGTAACTTTCCCAACACAGTATGAGGAATATTCCTAAATGGAAACATTCCCCAAAGTAAGATTGCTAATTACGGGAAACGACCCAGCACTATTCAGGATCTTTAAGTCAATCACCAGAAATCTGGATAAAGTGGATAAAAAATATGTTCTTCCATCATGTTATCAGAAACTAACAAATTTCTGACTTAAATGATTACATGAATTTAAATAAAAAAATATTTAAATTATGTTTTTTTATCAATAAAATCTAATCTAAACAGGTGAAACAGTACTCGTCTGATTTTCAGATAACTAAGCTGTTATATGATAAAATTTAAATTATACAAGAAAATGTTGGGTTTATAGTTAGGGTTTATTAAAATACCATCAAATATCACCTCAGATGTAGTTTCGATCTTATAATTCCTTCTATATTCCAATATATTCATTATTCAGTACGTACACACGTTATTTATTAGCGTACTTATATCACCACACTATTAATAAAAAAATGTGTTGTATGTAGTGATGGGTCGTTCCCGGTAACTTTCCCAACACAGTATGGGGAATATTCCTAAATGGAAACGTTCCCGTAGTAAGATTGGGAAATTACCGGAGACGGCCCATCACTAGTTGTGTGTGACACTTCTATGACATATTGAAAAAATAGAAGGCTTGTAAACAGTTAATTTAATTTTTGTAAGAATGTATAATAATGTTTTTATTAAAAGTGCTACCTATTGCTCACGGCAAAAGATTCGGCTTCTCCTTAAGCCAGAATATAATTCTCTTTTACACTTAAAATAGATACATTTATACCAGTGCCGGACTGATGCCATTTATGCGAATAATACCCGGATATACTTTCTGAAAAACATTTGTAAGCATGTACAATTCCACAAACTTTTAGTTATTCACGAAAATACAACTAAGCTAACTTATTTAATGTAAAAATAATTAAATTAGCCTAGATTATGGCAAATAAATAATCAGTCAATGACGTCCCAACTATTTTACTTTTAAAGAAATATAAGGTCTATGACATATTTTTTGGTTAATGGCAGTCTAGCACGGCACTGGCAACACATAAAGTAATTTGACTAGAAATAACATTATAACATGACAAATCATGACCTGTATTATATCGTACAGTCGCACCGAGATACAAAATAATACCACTTAGTCTAAAATGACTAGAAATAAAATTAATTCTAATATTTGGAATGTTTTGGAATGACTTAAAGGAACTTTGGTTTACTTATCATTTTCTACATATACAAAGTGTTTCAAAAATATTTGTACTTTCGTTGAGTTTTCGCAAAAGAATAATATTTAACTCAATGATCACACAAATATTTTTTAATATATATTTAGGTATTCTAAACACAAATAATTACGTACGTAAACAATGTCATAGGTACATACAAATCGACATAAAATCTTTCAGAGTCCTTCCTTTTCATCTATCCGTCCCTCATGAATTAAAATATTTTTTATGTAGGTACATAAGTACAGTTTTAACTTTATAATACAATGAAGTATAAGACTCCTCGTACTTCGTCTTTTTCACACCTGTAGATAAAGAGCGAAATGTGTTATATTTTCATATATTTCATTGCACCATTACTTACATTATTAGATATTATATATATTTTTAAATGTTATTGAATATGGTCTAAATAGTATAGGTACATTTTCAAAAACGGTCTTGGAAGCGACTCTTAAATAGAACAAAATATATCACAACAGACTTGCGTGCGACTGTACTTACCTGTTTACAAGCATTGTACCCGAGTGTACTTCCTATTTCTATATGTGTAAACTCCATCTATACTTAACATTAATTTGTACTGAATTTATTTACCAAAACACCGATATATTACGTGGTATATTTTGTACTATTGGTTTAGACTTGGTCTGTTTCCACTGAGGTACAACGCACTGGAAAATCATTCTGAACACAATTCAATACATTTCACTACATCCAATGACGCCGACTTTGAAAAACCGCCTAAATTCCAATGTAATAAAAACCTGCACTTTGCTAAGACAAGAACTAGCAGCAAAGTAATTGAAAAAAAGTAATATCAACACCTTGATGTTATTTTTAAAATACATAACCATTTTAAGGGTTAACATGAACACTTTTATCTTCTCTAATATTCTATGAAAAGTTGAATAGCGAATTTTGTCACACAGAGATAGGTCGTTTCCGGTAACTTTCCCAACACAGTATGGGGAATATTCCTAAATGGAAACATTCCCCATAGTAAGATTGGGAAATTACCGGAGACGACCTATCACTAGTCACACAACTAGTGATGTGCCCTTCCCGGTATCTTACTCATCACAGTATAGGGAATATTCCCAAATAGTAACTTTCCTCCTAGTAACATCGGTAATTTACCGGAAAGAGCAAATCTCTACACATCTTTTTCTCGCATTGTAGTACAGAAAAAGATGAACATTCATCGTCATTACGTGATAAAAACGCGTGTGCTAGAGAAATAAGACTATGGCTGAGTGGGGTGATTTCTCAAAGCATTTATATTCATTCACTTTTCCCACTCGCCTTTACGTTTTTTAAACTACAAAACTCTATTGCTAGTTCGTTTCAAAGCCAAGGAATATAGACGGTGATTGTGAAGTCGGTGACACGCGTACATTTTTTATTAATTTTGTTATTATTTAAAACTTTATTAATAATATAATTTGTTGTAATGCGCGCCCTCGGATCGGCTCCACGCGAGGCTGTCATTTTATTTGGCTTCGAGGAAGACTGGTAGGAAGTTTACTACTATTATGTTTTTGCGATTTTATTGTACTATTTGATAATGGAAGTAAGCTAACAAGGAACTTTTTTTACAATTAGGTACTCCAAGTTAAATAAAATACAAAAAATCAATGTACATCCTGATATATATTAGCATATGTAGGGTTAATTTTGAAAGTCTTAAAATTTAATGGTAATATTTGTTACTTTATTTAACAACGTTTTGTGGGATGAGAGAGACATCTTTTTCAATATTTGCAGCTATTTAAGTATTTGTTTGTATTAACAACGCCACACAACATTAAAATTCGTGGTATAATTAATAAATCGAAGCATTATATCGTTTTCAACTTTTAGCGCGAACTCAACTTTAGCAAAAAGTTTTTTTTGCAATTTTCATACCCTGAGCCTAGCACATTTCTTTTTATAAAGTTACGTATCTGTATGCATTAAGCGCGGTTTAAGGTAATTTTTATACATTTACCCCAAAATATAACAATTTTTTATTGTTTTCAACAAAACGTAGTACAATATTTGCTAATTTTTTAGGACTTTTATACTTTACACAAAAACGAACCTTAATTACTTTTTGTTTGTTTATAATTCACAGGAACGCATTACATTTGTAAATTTGTATATTTTAAGCATGTTTACCCTGATCAATGTAAGTTAGGACAAAATAGCAAGTACCCAGCCTTGAGTGTAGTGCGGTACCCGCCCCCGCGCGCAGCCGCCCCGCGGACGCCTCTAGTTTCACTAAAATTACAACTTACGTAGATACATAGGAACTTTGTTTAGAAGCTGCATGTTTTGTACAAGCTATACTTGCAACATTACCTCACTACTGACGGCTGTCTCTGTCGCGCTTGCCAGCACTAGGTAAGAGTAAGAGAAACAGTTCAGTCGCGAGATAGGGTTGTACAAGCTAATCCTCACACCGATCTACCGAACGAATCTGTTACTTCAAATAAGTCTTGTCTCAAGTAACATTGATGACGCTTGCGCAGCCCTGGAGTGCTTTGTTTTATTGTCATTTGTTTTTGATTAGGGTTGTCACATTGATTAATTCCTATTTTGTATACAGTTACGTCTTGTAAGAACCAGGTTCTGTTTTTAAATACCAAAGAAACCCGTGTTCTTCAATAACTGCTATTTAATGCTATTAGGATTTAAATCGGTGAAATTAGATAATTACCTTTCATTCTGAATCTCACATTCTTGATTCTTTCGTTAGGAGTGAAAAATAATAGTTTTCGAGCACGCTAGGGTTGCGCAAGACCTGAAACTGCAGTAACATATTATGTTATCGATTACAATAGAAATAAGTGTAAATAGAGGCCGGGGCCGGGGGCTCCGCCCCATGTAACAAGCGACCCGTATGCCTTGCGGCTCAAAAATGGCCCCGGCCAACCACGTATCTAATCAAATTTAATACTAAAATTACGTTAATGTTGATCACTGCCCAATAGTACGTATCTTTGTGCTTTAAGTCACCTTAGACAACAATAAATAGGTTTAAGCTAACATGCCGGCTTCCGTCCGGGTTGTATAACTATTTGTACTGTAACTCCAAAATATATTTTTACAACAACGCTAATATAAAACCTAGTGAGGTAGAGCGGTTCGCGACAACCGCGCTGGCGCGGTGGCAATAATAGTTAGACATCACGAGGGCGTACGCGGCTTCTACTAGAGTGAGACTTCTATGCCGCGCGGTTTTGTTTTATTTCTCTCCCGTCCCCGCACCGCAATCGCACCGCGACCGCACCGCCACCGCACCGCGACCGCGCCGCCCAGTGATCAACATCACACTCAGTACTACGACACTATCGTGAGCGAAACTCACCGATAAATACATTTAAATAATAATTACGCCTAGGTTGTATTTCTTCTCCCGATCGAAATGAACGTTTCAAAAACTCGTCTCGGCCAAAGGAACATCGAGGAGATAATAAATAATTAAAATTTATAAGCAACGTTTCATATATCACCCGTTCAATATAATTCTCAATATATGAAGTTAGACTTTCAACATAAGCCGGAGCCCAGCGGGCAGCTTCCCAATTATAATTACGTCTCATAATATTTTTTAGCAATCGCTTGAAGGCACACAGCGTTAAATGTAGTTAGTACAGTTCAGCGATCGAAGCGCGCGACCGCAGCGGTGTAGTCGCAGCGGCGGTCGCGCGGGCGAGCGGGCGCTGGCTAGGCCGGCGTGAGCGTGAGCGTGACGGTTGCGCGGCGGGTGGCGCGGCGGCGCACGGGCAGGAACACGAGCGCCGGGACCAGGCTCAGCGCTCCGCCCGCCTCCTCGACCACGAACGGCTGCATCGTCAGCGGCGCTTGCGGCGCGCGCGGCACCGCCAGCAACGCTCCCGCACCGGAGTGCGCGGCTCGCAGGTGAGCCTCGAGAGCCGCGAACCCTTCCGCGCGGAACTCGCAGCGCGAGCACGAGTAAACCTCCTCCGCTTCGCTCTCACCCTCCACTCCTTCGCTTTCCCCGTCGGTCGGTGGCGGCCCCGCTCCTTGCTCGTTCGCGTTCTCTTGCGGCTCGTTCGCTTGCTGTTGCACGTGAGCTCGCTCGTGCGCGAACAAAAACGCCAGCACGTCAGTTGTGAAAGGACAGTACGAGCAGGCGTAGGGCTTGTCTCGCGCTAGCAGATCTAAAGGTCTCGGGGGAGGCGGAGGCGGGCGCGCCGGAGGAGCGTGCTCGGCTAGTAAGTGAGCTCGCAGAGCCCTAGGCCCTCTGAAACGTCGCGCACACAGCGGACACGGCTCGGCCGGCGCCGTGTTGGCCGGAGCCGGCGGTGCGGGTATCCCGTGCGTGTTGTGTTTATGCACGCGCAGGAAGTACTTGCTGCACAACTCCTTGTGACAAATATCGCAAGTGACTCCGCCCAGCTGCGTGCCGCTTTCGAGGGATATCCCGTGCATCCGCTGCATGTGTGTTCGCATGAAGTATTTGTTACATAATTCCTTGTTGCAGATCTCACAAAAGCTGGAGCCGGATGAAGAAGCTCGACGTTCGTCCTGGGCGGGAGGGGATGAAGATGGAGCCCGTGGTGCTGGTGATGAAGGTTCCTCCGCTAGTCGTTCCGCCGCCAGTTCGTTCAGCTGCGATATCATCGTCTGCAGCTTCCGCAACTCTTCGCTTGCGGACCCTGGTGAGGCAGACCCGCGTTCTTCAACGATTAAATTCAGCGGACTTGTCTGCCCGTCGCGCAAGGCCGCTTCGAGCTCCTCCTCGCATTCGCGCTTCACTTCGGCCATTTCTTCTGGATCTAGTGGTGGCGGGAGCGAGTGCGAGCGCGGCGGCGTGTCAGGGGGAGGAGCAAGGAGCGCTGGGGGGGTGGTCAGCGGCGTCGCGAGCGGCGTGCTGACCGGCGTGCTAAAGTTCATCATAGGCGGAGTCATGGACTGCGGCGAGCGCTCGGCGACCGGCGACCGGTGCGCTGGCACTCCATGCCGTCGCTCCCGATGCGTCCGCAAGAAATACTTGTTACAATACTCCTTACAGCAAATCTCGCAGAACGCTTCAGGATTGACGACTCCCAAGCGGCGAAGCGCGTCGGGCTGGAACCCGGCATCGCGCGCCCGTCGCGCCGAATCCGGTGACAGCCTCCTCGGTGTTCCGTTAGACTCTTCATCAGACGCGCGCCTCGGCGGCGATGGTTGGGGCGGTGGTTGCGGCTGAGGTTCCCCGCCATCGTAGATCCCGTGTTTGTTGGCCCTGTGTGTTTTGAGGAAGTATTTGTTGCAGAATTCCTTGCAGCAGAGATCGCAGTAGGCTTCAGGGTTGAAGATGCGGGGTGGGTCGTGCCGGGGGAGTAGTCGGAAGGCCGCTAGGGGGTCGAAGGTTGGGAGGGTGAGTTCGCCGAAGGCCAGGGCGGACTTGTAGATGTCCTGCATCTTGGCGTGCAGGTCGAGCGGCGGGGGCAGCTGCGGCGCGCGGGAGGGGGCGGCCTGCTTGCGGCGCTTGCGGCCTGGGCTGCCGCCGCCGCTCTCCAGGTCCAGCTCGCGCTTGACCGCCGGCGCGACCGACATCGCGTCACCGCCGCATCTGGAAAATGCAAAATAGAATGGTTAATGTCTAGGTTTTAACATGTGGGGAAACTGGGGAAAGTACACTGAAAAAAATATTTACCAAAGTGACTTTGGATGGCTATATTACGAGGAAACTTTGATATATGTAACAAATCCTTGCTATAAAATTTACAAAACTAAAAAGGTTGAAGTCGATACCAGAGTTCTGTTTAAATCAACAAAGAACATAGTACATTATATGAAACAACTGGTGAAATCAACAAAAAACTGGTGTAATCAACTAAATTAATTTAGTAGAATGCCAACATAAAAAGTTTGGTAAAATAAATAAAAAAAATTGTGATAGGACCCAATCAACCTTAATTTCCGGTTAGAATTACGCAAGATCTGATAAATCCAACTTAGCATTTTTTTCAGTGTAGGCATGAAATTTTTATGCAATTGGTAATACAATTATAAAATCAAAAAGTTCATATCATTCCAACATAACGTTACAGAATTTCAGGAACGGTTAGTAAAATATGATCCTTAATTTGAAAATTACAAGGGTTCAGTTTCTCTCATTTTGATATTGATAATTATCATCATCACCATCTTCATCTCAGAGGTCCCTTTATTCTACTTGATTTTTATTGTGGTTCCAAACCTACGATCTGCAGACAAAAAATGTACGGTTAAGTTGTCTGCCAGTTACTTTATGTTGGTTGAAAAATATACATATATTGATAAACGTTCCTTATTTTATTATCACGGTGCACATGCACTAACATATGAGCTGACGTAGCCAATGTCCCTATATTTTATCAATTATTTTATGACACAGTTTTGAGATGATCCTGTCAATACGAGTACAAAACACGTACGACTTACGAGGATGTAGAAAGATTTTAATGGTATCATAATGAAGTTTGCTAGATTCGGACTAGTTTCAGAGATAAAGATAGTAGGAGTTAAATTTATAACTTTTTCACTTCTCATGCTCCTTTATGTCGTGTGTAGGCGACATGAAATCGCATTTTATGGTCTAGAGCATAAAAGTTTTTTTTTTTCTAAGGCTAAGGTAATCGGTCCCAACAGCCAAACAGTTAAAACATTGCACAATTTTATTGAGCAATAAAATAGTAGGTATAACTGACAAACTTGTTATATTATTTTATTTATATTAAGTACAATATTAGAATTATGTATTTTCTGACATTAAATTTAGTAAATCACATTAAATAGATATCGATTATCGTTCAAAAATGCTCCGAAATGTTTGACTTGGCATAAAACCGAGCAACTGAAACTCTGATGGCAGGTTAAAAATAAAAAAATAAATAAAAAATGAGTTGGCGGGTATTGGTTATATATTTTTCTTCTTACGCTTTATGACAACTCCGTTGTGTAGGTAAATGTGTTTTGCTTTCCTTGCAAACGAAGTGAAAAGCAGAGTGTACAACATGGGCATAAATGTCCATTTTTATCCTCGCCTACTATTTTGGTCCAAAAAATTGCCTCAGTTACAAATGGGTCACTTTATGCCCTTGCTATACAATCTACTATTAAAGTAAGTACTTTATCACTTTTATTACTCCTACTGCTTTGAAGTATTCCTTTCCATGAATTAATTAGTTATCATTAAGAAGCTTAATTGATTTGCGAGACTTATGAAAAAAATCATTATGGCAGGTTTACATGTAGGTCGTTTTTTAATTTTTCTTTCTAGGGTTCCGTAGCCAAAATGGCAAAAACGGAACCCATAAGTTTCGCCATGTCAGTCTGTCTGTCTGTCCGCAGCATAGCTCAGTGGCCGTTAATACTAGAAATCTACAATTTGATACAGGTATAAACATTAATCATGCCAATAAAGTGGTACAATAAAAAGCAGAAAAAATCTGGTAAATCCTATAGCGTGGAGTATCATTAAATAGGTAAAAAAGGGCTTTTTTTCTAAAGTCAATATTTTCGGAGATAATCGCTCCAGAAGAAAAAAAAATTGTTAACCCCTCTAACATTTGATCCGTAGGTCCAAAAATTATGAAAATAATCAAATCATAAATAGTGGGCTTATAGAATTCACTTAGCTTCCTCGATGACATCGCGTTCATCTGGTATAAGTGAAAATTAGACCTAATTCACATTGGTTTAGAGTTAAAAATTAAAGTGGAAACATTCATTTATTTTTCCGAAAAAATCCGGAAAAAACAAGCTAATTGGGACGAAACGGCATTCAATCCGGAAGAGAAGCGACAGATATTTGCGTGCGAGGATATGTAATTAGTTATTATGTATGATGTTAATTTTTATTTTGTTGTAGTTTTTTTAATTTTCCAAATTTGGATATTTTCATATTATTTCTACTCAGAATCGCGAGCTCTTTCGATCCTCATTAGCAGAAAAAGTGTCCCAAGAATTCCATACATTTTTTTGTCTTCCACTGAGTTACGGTCGAAGAAAGTGTATGAAAAATAGTAACTCAATGGATTTTTTATGGGAAACTTTTTTTATTAATTTCTATCAGGATCGAAAGAGCTCGTGATTCTGAGTAGAAAAAATGTAAAAAAGTCCAAATAATTATGGAAAATTAAAAAAAAACTACAACAAAATAAAAATCTGCCCTATTACTGTCGGTGCTCTAAAATATTTAGTATAGTTGATTTGTAATAGCTATGAACCCAGCATCGTTCCAATCACATAAAATAATGATATTAAATTTTTTATTAATAATAATAATGTTTATTTGAAGAATAATAAATAAATCAGTACAATGTCCTTACGCTACTTGTAACATGGAATTGTTTGTCGGATGTTCGTTTGCTTAGTGGTTCGAGTGCCCAAACTAGGTAACCCTGTATCTCAGGATCCGTTCCTCCTCGCAATCGAGCATTTCCGATGCAGTCTATACAGTTTGCATGAGTAGCCAAAGGGGCACTAACTTAAATTAATTAATTGCTATCCGGGCATTTTCGCGAGAAGAGATCCAAAAACTTATTTTTCTGAAACAGGTAAATTTTATGTTTTTCCTGCTCAGAATCACGAGCTCTTTCGATCCTACTAGAAGAAAAAAAGTGTCCCAACTTTTTGTTTCTATTACGTAACCACTTTGTACAGCAGTTACAAAGTGGAGAGCATGTAAAATGTATGAAAAATGTGGGACCATTTTTTTCTTGTACTTTTTTTCTCCTAGATTGAAAGAACTTGTTATTCTGAGTAGGAAAAACATTAAATTTACCTACCTTAAAAAATTTTTTTTTGGATCTCTTCTCGCGAAAATGCCCATCCACTTAACTTAAGGTTTGAGAAGTAAAAAACATATTATTATTATAAAAGGTCTTATAGGAGGTATAAAATATTACGTTAGTTCTTCAATTTGACTTGTTTGTCCAGCTATGTTGAAAATTTATCTACATAGTAGAAAATGTTTCACTTCTGTGTAGTGACACAGTTATTATTGCTTTTTAAGTGTATTTTTAAAATATATTTACGTTATTATATTACAATAGGTATGAGTTTTAATTAGCATTAAGAAAATAAACAATACTGCAATTCTCCAAACGCATAATTCTTAAGTCTTATTTTATCGATTCTAATAATATCCAACCTGATTCTAATAAGAAACTCACCGTTCGTTCCTAAACTCAATTTCTTCCTTCATCAGACACTCAAGTCCTCACAAGCATATCACAACACTACACTTCACCGGACTGCCATTTATTGTTTAAAAACAGTTGACATTCGAATTTCGAACATAGCGTTCTAAACTCGAAGAACAAAAAGTAGTTGACGATCGAATTTCGAACACCGCGTTCGAGACTCGTAGAAAAAAACAGTTGACAATCGAATTTCGAAAAAGGAACGGCGCGTGCCGCGGTGCGCTCGCGACTGAATTTCGGTGTTTTAAGTAAAAACGCGTGCGGAGTGATTTTTTTTTTGTAGAAAATGGCAAAAATTGTGTTGTACCCCACCCGGGCGCACCCCAGTGTTGACGAGGGGCCGGTGCATTATGGATGCAGTTGGTTCACATGGAGTGACAGCCCTTAGCTACGAATAATCTTAAAAGTTTGCTTTTTTCTACTTGTGTAGTTTATTTTTTTTTATTTTACGTATGTGGTATGATCTTTTAAAAAAACTTGTCATTTTAAGATGGACTTAAAGCATTTTCAGTAGGACTGTCTAGGTATTTTATTATTTATTTTACGACTAATTCATAAGATGCTGTAATATCTGGCAGGTGCGGCGAATTAAAACAGTTGCTTTAAAATCCCGCTAATATCCGTATTCGGTCGATACTTAATTTTTGAACTAGACTGCACTTATTAAGCTTCAAAAGAAACCAACCTTGACTGTACTGATATTACTATGGCTTACTGATGTAATAACGTCTGAAGGAATTTAAGTACCTAAATTGTATATATCGTGAATTTATAAACACCAACATCACTATAACGTTATGAAATTAAAACCATATTAAATTCAATTATAATATTTTAATTAATCCAGAAGTTACGGTTTTTAATCATTGCAAAAAGTAAGCGTTTCGTAACTCTTTCTCACATGTACATTCGCCATCAGATATATCGTAGCGTCTGGTCTGGAGCGTTCAAAAATATCTGAACACGCTTTCATTGCCATAACGATATAAAAATATTTTTTGAACACGTCTCTATCGCTATGGTAATGAAGGCCTGTTCAGATATTTTTGAACGCTCCGGGTGGTCCAATATATTTAATGACGACTATACAAACAAAATATTGTATAATATACTAACGCTGCAATTAAGACTTACATTTAAAACAGCGGCCCTAACGCGAAATTCGTAAATTTCGAGGATTTGTCTCTCTCAGTCTAATGACGCCTTCGTTTGAGTGACAGAGAAAAATCTTCAAAATCAGATTTTCGCGGTAGTAGGCCAGGCCCAGAGAAATCAACTTATAAATTTAATACGACGTCAATACGTCATACGCCCCATCACGTCGCCATATAAACTCACCCTAACTCAAACACTGCTTTCCGAAATTTTGGAAACACTATCAAAAGGGCGTCTCACCCGTCCCCCTCGCACTCGACCTCTCTCGCTCTCTCATCATGATAAATCGCCGGCGATATTTCTCGTACGATATGACGTCATAATAAATTTTGTTTTAAGTTTGGGCGAGTATTGTATAAAGTTGGGTTTTTACTTTTTATGAGGCGAGCGAAGTTACTTGTACTTAAAAGTTTTTTTATTAAATACTGTCTAATTAGATTGTTGTGCGGTTATGGTAAAAGTGTGTTTTCCTTTAAAATGTAGCAGATATTAAGGGCCCGTTTGACCATCCCCAAATAAAATATTAGGTCATTAATACCTATCTATAACCTATGAAATTGGCGTTTTGTATGGAGAATTTTGTAAAAAAGTCTATTTTTCACACAATTAATTTTGTGTCATGTCAAAATCAAAATAAACCAAATTTTGCCGGTAATATTAGACACTTCTAAGGCGTGTTTTTTATACCTCTATTTCATAAAATAAAGTACTACAATACATTTATATCTATTCGAAACATGAACAGCATAATTATGGTAAGAATTGTTCTCAAAACTTATTATTGATATTACATTAAAAAAACAATGAATAGTGTGAAAAAAACCTTTATTACGCAGTGCACTAGTGATATTAGTTACTCTTTATATAATAAAATTAGGGATCGACAAAAGTCTATGACCAAAAACACAAATTTCACGGAAAAAGGATAGGTACCTGGTATATTCATTTAAACTTTCATGATTATCACTCATATTTTAACGATTAAGACCCGTATGGGTCTTAATCGCGTAAACTTACGTTTGATATTATCCTGACGTTTCGGGCGTGACGTAGTCGCAGGCAGATTAACCCCCGAACAAGACCCGTTTGTCCTTATAGTATGAGTGTAGGTAGTGCTCATTTTATTTGATAGATATACATATATGTATAGCATAACTTTTTTATATTCTGAAATAATAGTTAGCTGAATATCTATACGAGTGTTAGACGTAATTCCTAACATTTCATAACATATTTTGCCTAAAAAATGTAACCAAAGTTGTATCCCAAATTCTTTAGATTCGAATCATGGAGGTAAAATATGTTCTTGGTACTGGTCTCACCGCGAGCTAGTCTCACTCACCCAGCTATCAGCTGCCGGGCGAGCATCGCCGCCGTGTCTCTTTTATTTACACGGGAGTGCGTATCTTTCGTTCGTGTTTATAGACGATATCTACCTATTTTTATATAAATCTGCGGTATAGCCTAAACGAGAAGAAAATTCTATTTCGCCGCTATAATTACGCAACCTCGTATCTGCAATACTTACTTGATGGGAAAAACACCCGTATTCAGAGTGACAGAAAGGTGACATTCCCATGAATTGATTCCTGTTGATCCAAAGTTGAGTAAAGCGACGATTTCCAGTTTACCTTTTTTTTATCTGACGAAGGTAGATAACTGACTTCTCAGCCTACCTGATGGAAAGCGGGAACTGAGGCCCATGGACACAGTGACCAAAAATCGTCTATGCGCTGCCTACTCTGAGGATTTAGATGGATTGTCTCTATCTATGCCAGTAATAGGGATGATGACTGTAGTCCAAATAAATTATTTAACATTATGCACGACATAATACACGAAGAAATTATTACTAAGACGTAGATTACAGTAATTTTTGTACAGAACTTCTATTTAATAAATTGAAAAGAACTTAAAAGAGTAGGTCATTTGGCAGTACTCAAACGTGACGTCACTTTTGAGTATTAATTCATATAAAAACATAAAGTTAGAATCCGCGCTAGCGCTTAATAGAGAAAGGAAGCGTGTGAAAGGGAAGCCACCAGTTATATGAGTATTACACGAGTGCGAAAAAGATAGACAACAATCCCAAAAGCATAACCACTTTCGAAATGACATATCAGCCGTATCAGCCTGGTCGACGGAGATTGATATTTTAAAAGTGATTTTATAATTAAAACTTATAAAAAGGAATTTATACAGATCATGAAATCAATATGGTGTCGTGTTGTGTAAATGATTGCCTTGTTGCCCACTACAGAAATAACGCCAAACACTCGTTTCAAAGGTAAATATGATGTGCCGGTTGATTGTTTTCAAACGATATTTTGTCTATTTAGTAGCATTAATTGTGTGAATTATCAAATTGTAGCATTAATTGTTAGTTGTTCTATCACTGTGAGCTAATAATTTATCACAATAGTTAATATTAAAGGATATTTTGTGTAAAAATATAAATTGTTACGCTTAACGCTACGCTAGAGCTCGACTAAATGTTGAACTACCAATATCGATATTTGTTCGATAAACGTACCCAGTCTATTTCTTACAATGCTGTCATGATACTAGATTTTGAACACAAATGTGTATTTAAATAACTTAAAGGACCTTATTATGTTTTGTGTTTTTTTGTGTTATACTAGTGTGTTTTTTCCGTTAAATTTAAGTGAAGTTATTTAGTTTAAATATAATTAATTTCTCTTAGAAACGAGTGGCTTAATTCTTACTGTTATTGAATTAATAAGAATAGGTAGTACATTACTGCAGATACGAGGGTTTTCAGGCCGAATACGTATGTATGTATTAGGTAGTAGACAGTAGGTACAGTCGAGTTCATAAATAAATGAGCAAATCCAAGGCTTCAAAAATAAATGAGCATAGATACATATGCATCTAAACAGATTCACCAATCAAAAATATGTGTACATATTACCTGGCATATTAATCTGAACATGTGTCTCATTAATGTGTAATCAGCTGAAACACAAAACTTTTTCCTTATATTTTGACAGTCATAGAAAAGAGTACCGTGCTGTCAAACTATACTTTTCTCTCTTTAACTTTACGTATGACGTCATAGAAGTGTCATGAGTATTTGCTTGCGGCTTTTTAGTCTTTTTACCCATTTATTTGCAGCACGCTTAGCCCTTATTTCCCGACCTCTCCAGTAATAACTCCTCTACAGTAACTTCTGTTTTTTCCATGTAACCTGTCCAATTTAACGGAAATAAAAAACACCGTGTATGCAAGAATAGTTGCTCTTATAAAGTTTAATGGTTATTTGTTATACGAGGGTACACATAAATTTGTTTTTTTCCTGCGAGTGGCAACATGATCGAGAGAAGGGATTCTATTATTGGACGAGCGAAGTGAGTTGTTCTAAAATTGAATCCCGAACGTGGCGAGTGTTTCAACCAGGAAACTCTTCGTAAATTCGTAAATTTCGAGGATTTGTCTCTCTGACTCCATTGACGCCTTCGTTCGAGTGACAAAGAAAATCCTCGAAATACCTTACCTTACGCCAGAGGCTTAAGTTCACACACGTTCGCAATTTCTTATTCAATACCCTTAATTCACATTATACTATTATTGTGTTCGTTTTGACAGCTGTTCAAAATTTAACTTTTCGTATGCTTAGTACAGCAGATCTGCTCCAGTACAATTGACTTTATGAAATAGCCGTCAAAGTTAAAACTTGTTTGAATTGCTTGACGCTAACGCATACTAAAGGTTAAACCTTTTAGCAAAATAACTAAGATAATGAATATCTATGATAGGTACATGTTGTCGATAAAACAGTCGGACATCGATAGATAATTGGTCTGTTGTAACAGGCAACCCTATGCCTGACCACACATAGACAAATTTACGCACACACTGGCGTTTCGTTTATGGTTATGCTTTTAATCGTTGTCAATCGTTCTTTGTCATTTTAGTTCTGTGTATAAAAAAGTCCATAGTGGTGATCGTTTTGACAGTTCGAAAAAAGATGCTGATTTGACTTGCCAGTCATCATGCCTATTACACCGGGTATCTATGGTATGGGTATGGGAGTAGGTCGATTTTTGTAAGATGTCCCAAGATATTTATTTATTTATTATTTATTTATGCTAGCTTTAGTGGTTTAATATGTACCTATGTATTTACAATTACCGCTAGGTAGTCATGAATCATTCTCCATCATTTCTGGAATTAAATGCGAAAAATAATATTTTATGTCAAGGATTTAGTTCTTAAGAAGTTATACAAATAAGGAAAAATGTAGAATAATGAGGTTTTGTAAACAAAGAACATATTAGTTGTTTTAATGCAAAAAACATTATAAACGCGTAGACAATTTTGCAGAATAATTATAATCATGTAATTTCAGAACCATTATGAGAAATAACTTTAGTCAGCCATCTTACACAAATCGACCTAGTACGTTAAGCTCAATTAAGGCTTGTGATATGGGTACATACCAGGCGACGATATTTACTAATAATCAAATCATTTTACAGTAAATCGTCACCTTTTTGAAAAGACGATGTTTTCTATATTCCCGTCCCGAGGCCCTTAGTTTCTTAGCGACGCGCTCGGGCGAAAAGGTCGACCTTCGACCCTGAAGCCAGGGACCCCTGTTTACAACAAACATGTGTTCCGTGTACACGACAAAATACTCATTTTTAGGGCTCCGTAGCCAAAATGGCAAAAACGCCATGTCCGTCTGTCCGCAGCATAGCTCAGTGGCCGTTAATACTAGAAAATGCAATTTAATACAGGTATACATTTATTAATCATGCCAACAAAGTGGTATAATAAAAACTAGAAAAAATTTTTTTTGGGTGCCTGAAGTGGGGATGATTTTTTTTATTTGCTGTAATCCTATAGTGTGGGATATCATTGAATAGATCTCTTAATAAGAATACGGGTCTTAAAAGATTTTTTTTTCTTTTTTAAACATTTTGGAGATAATCACTCCAGAAGAAATAGTTATTTGTTATACAAGGGTGCAAAGTTGTATTTTACCCGCGAGTTTGAAATTGAAACACGAGCAAGCGAAAAAAATACATTTGCACCCGTGTGTAACACAAAACTTTTCCCCTCACTATAGCGAGAAAACTCAAAAAAGGTAATTATTTGTTCACATTACAATCATCATCACTATCATCAGGTTAGTGATAATATTTTCGAAATGCATCATGTATTTAATGCAAGATTTTGTCGCAGTAAACTTAGCACGAAAAAGTAAACGCATCACGGCTTTAACACATTCCTGTAGTTGCACACCAACGCCAATGCATTATTAAATCATTCTCATTCATTATTTTTACAAAATTATAACAGAAAACTCTGAAAGTTGTTTAGTTTACTATTTTTATGCGTGTTCGAGTCGGTGGATAAAGATTATAACCTATTATATTCATTGACAATGTTGACATTATCTGCGTTTTGTGATTGCATCTAGTCATCATATCATCATTCACTAAAACAATTGTTACTTATGGAATTTTAGGATTTATGTGTTAAAATCATCATATTATTATGTATAGGTTTGTATTTTACACTAAATTCTCAAACGAATTAAGTATTTAATCATCATTAATATGGAACGATTTCCATGAGCATTTTACGTTTTGTTATCTCTAAACGAATGCTACTTCGCGCTACGCTCCAAGGTCATTACTTTGCCACACAAGTGAATAATATGCGTTTTTACACGTTCGTATTAAAGGATAAACGAGCGCTTTACGAGCTAGTGAGGGGAAAAACAAATTATGTCCCCCCGCTCTAACTTTTGATCGGTAGGTCCAAAAAATATAAAAAGCATCAAGAATAGTGGGTTTATAGAATACTTAAAAAAAAACTATTTTGAACATAATCAGCCCAGCCGTTATTGAACAACTACGGAACCCTACACTGAGCATGGGCCGACATGCTCTTGGCCGGTTTTATTAAAATCTGGAAAAGTAGTAACAGTACAAAAATAAGTGTCGAAAATATCCTCTTATAAATTTATGTTACGACGTACTTATTACACAGAATTAAACACTCCTTTTTTGCCTTTGACTGTACATTACGATACAAGTGCGAAAACATTTGGTTCGAAACGGGGAGTGTTTTAAATCGACACGAGTTATGAATTTCCTTTTTGCATATGTATTGTACGTCGACGTCAAAGATATCATTACGGTTTGGGAGCCAAAAATATATTTACACGACTTTATTGCCTTGACATTAAGGTCGTGTAAATATATTTTTGATACTTACACCGTAATTATATCTTTGACGTCGACTGTACGACGTTTTTCAGTACAGGTGACTCTCCGAAGTTTCGACCTGAACTCGTAAATAAACAGTATTCCAAACACTTCACTGACTACATATTTATTCAGATTTTAATTTGGTTGTAGGAAAACTAGGAAACTCTTAACATCGCGATGTAGCGAGTGCTCAAATGTTACAGAGACATCTATTGCGAAATCTGTGAACTAAACAATACTACATTAAACAGTAGTTCCGTCTACGTCTAATCAATAGACGCTCCACAATCATCTAAATATTTGTCAAACGCCACACTCATTCAGTTTTCAAGAGGCCGCGTTTTTATGGGAGTCGTTAACTTTGAAATATCGACCCCCCCTGGGTGGGGGTGTTGGCAAATAAAATAAAAATAAAGGCCGATTACTGCCGACATTTTATAATGGACGCCGAAATGACATGCGGGCGCCGGCGCGTCGGGCAGGGGTGGCGTGGAGTCGAAATGTCAGCTTTTGAAATTGGGTTAGTTTTTTGGGGAATTAGGCGACTTGAGCGTCAAAGGGTGTGTGATGAAAGCTTTGATAATGATTGTATTTTCTTGTTTCTAAAAATATAAGGAACATGAGTATAGGTAGAGGTAGCTGTTTTTATTGCAAGAAATTGTTTCGTTTGAGTTTAGATTCATTTTATACACAATGTGTAAAGCTGTTCCATGATTTTGATTTTGATTTATTTCAACTGTGTTCTGAGACGGATGTCGATACGTCAAAAATACTTATTTATCAATTTCCTGATTTACTAAGAAATCAATATTGTGCGGTGAAACGCTTCTTCCCGATACTTTGGTAAGTTACAGTCGCCATCAGATATATCGATACGACCACGGTGCTCAAAAATATCTGGACATACACTATAACGCCATGACAATAGAGGTCTGAATTCTTAGCCAAGTTCCCAATCGCTAACGCTTAGTAGCGTATCGTAGTTTTCCCTCTTTGTCACTCTTGCATATTAGTGCGATAAAGACACTTAGTTTCCTTTCGTTTACGATTGACGATTAAGCTTTAGCGATTGGCAACTTGTCTAAGCACCCTGTTCAGATATTTATGAGCACCAATAGTGATAGTATATCTGATGGTGATGCCATCTTCTAATAATATAAATGACCATATTCGGTTAAAATCATGTACACTATCGTGACCATTTTCATACGAAAATATCAAAATTCAAGAGTCCGAATCTCACTCAAACCAGTGTATCCATTCCTTCTTTATTCCAATTGTCTTTGTATCTCCAATGTTTCACAGTTAATATCTTACAACTATAGTAGCATGCACAGAATTAGATTTGGATAGAAGAAACAAGTTCATTCATTTGTATGGCGGCCGAGCGTGTCAGATTTTGTACTGAAGTTGTTACTTGCCTATGATTTTAAATATGTCTCAGGCCCTTGAGTATTCATATTTTTTTGTGTTGTTGCAATTAACGAGGCATTATTAATGTTTTTGTTCACTTCAACTTGCAAAATTTGACGCCCGAAAGCTGCAAGCTGCGATTAAAGACGGACAACTCAGTGGATTTCACTGATTTCATTTGACACGCTAAGTAGATACGTTTGCTTGATCTATGGTATATATGACATCTGTGGTAGCATGTATTAGTCAAGACTTAAAATTAGCCTAGTTTCGGTCATTTTGACATTTAGTCGGCCATTTGTTATAAAGCAATGTCGACTCCGCCTGTGCCGTGACGGAGCTCGTTTGAACCTTTGTAAATTAAATCGCGCTATTAACTAAAACGGACTCATTAAAATCGAATATTTGTATGTATACAGTATGTATCGCCTCGTAGAGCCAAGAAAGAAACCCATTAATATTTAGATCATACTAAACAACTTTTACTATGAGACAAAACTCGAATTCGCGAAAAAAAAAATTACTCTTCCATACAACGTGTTCATGATCACGCAATCAAAACGTATGAAACTGTCAAATTTTTTTCGTGAATTCGGGTTTGGCCCCATAGTAAAAGTTGTTTAGTATGATCTAAACATTAATGGGTTTCTTTCTTGGCTCTACGAGGTGATACATACCGTATGTTAGAATTAATATACTTACTACCTACTCGTGTGCGGGATGTTATTGTTACTCATTAGTACGAGTATACCTAGATAATTTTCTAACGGGATCGAGAAATTGGCAAAATTAAACATCGATATAATCGTTATCGATAAGTCTTTTCGAAATAGATAAAAAAATTTAATAAATAAATAATTCGCAGTAACTTGAGATAAACTACAAGAATGC
Source organism: Thaumatotibia leucotreta (assembly GCA_025490895.1). Lineage (NCBI taxonomy): Eukaryota > Metazoa > Arthropoda > Insecta > Lepidoptera > Tortricidae > Thaumatotibia > Thaumatotibia leucotreta. Next base: position 8,252 of record JALPQI010006608.1, on the reverse strand, counting down.
AAATCATACTCAAAATGATACATAATTTTTCTTATACCTTATATTTTGTATGTGAATTAAAAGAACAAAGACTAATAAGAAGTACTCTAACGCTAATAATTTATATGAAATATTAGATATTTAAAAATAAAGCGTAGATGGATATATCCTCCTATACCTCTTGGTTATCTGATTTTACGAAGTAAGCATCTTTATGAGAACAGGGTATACTCTCATCGATAACAGTTATATCGATGTTTGATATAGTCAATCCTATTCCTGCTAGAAAAACTGTATAATACATACTGTTAAACAAATGGGAATAATTAAAAGTAACCTATAATTTGTATGTTTGGTTAAACTGTAAATGCAATTTGGTTGAAATAAATAAAAAAAATATCTAGGTATACTTATTAGTCAGTTTCAACTATATTTTCCATAAAGTTTAATCTGAGAAAATTGAGAAGTGATGTAAAATTACAACACAAATAGTAATTTAAATTGATATAATGGATGGTATTAAGGTTCTTCAATTTCGGTATTGGGTAAAAAATATTACACATGCATTACATTATTTATTTATTACATGTTCTATGGATTATCTGCAAAAGGTAATATAATTATACTTACAAATATATTTGACCATACCCGGATGTTAGCTGCCCTTTTCTTTTATATGCCGGGGGAAAAGGATGGTGATTTTATCTATCCTGTTCTTGTATATGCCAGAAAAGGATAGTGTAAGTTTTATCTGACGGATATTTTTATTCGGGGATTATGTACAGTACATAAAATGAATAAATCCTCCAATTACGCCACAATGTGGAACAAAACAACTTAAAGACATAGCTTAGTCGATATTGACCCTACCTACGAAGCTGGAGGTTCAGGGTTCGAATCCCGGCGTGGGCTTTATTTGTGTATTTATTTATCACAAATATTTATTCCTTGGTCATGGCTGTGTATGTATTTAAGTATCTATGTATATATCGTCATTTGGTGCCCACGTCATAAGCCTTAATTGAGCTTACCGTGGGACTAAATCGATTTCTGTAGTGTCCCAAGATATTTATGTGTTATAATTATGTCAGTTAAATGTTAGCTATCCCGTTCTCGTATATGCCCGTAGAAAAGGATAGCAGAATTTTTTATCTGACAGATATTTTTATTCGGGGATTATGAAACTTTACTTAAAATGAATAAATCCTCCAATTACACTGCAATGTAGAACAAAACAAGTTAAACCCAATATCCGACCCAAATATTTGCACCGACGCCACTCCACCCCTCCCCTGTCGGTTTATTTATTTTCAATCGCGGCCGCACCCTCCAGGTGGACTTTATATTTAATTGACAACATTGACAGCCGTTTTTGTTTGATGGACTCAATATCCATGTGTTATCTTTGTGCTCGTTTCTTACATTATTAAGAATGGGAATACGTAATTTCATGGTTATAATTAATATGGTATTGATAAATAGTGTTGATTGCAAAAAAATGTACGTAGTAAAAGGTATTTAATGAATACAAAATTTAACGTTATGATTCTTGTGTTACGAAGTTAAATTTTGTGTAACAACTTTTGGGAAGCAGAATACACACTCACAGGTTTTTTAGAAACAAATTCAATTTTCAGACGTAAGGAATAGTTATAGTACGTACCTCGGTATTTCTCATATAGATTTGTGAGTTGTCACAATCCTACACAAAAAGTTAACGTTACCTAAAGCCAGCCGTACACCTGTAAGTTCTTACGTAAGTTATAGGGGCTATACTGGAATGAGATTGTGATATTCACCTCTCATTCCTTAGTATAGCTCCGTCCCTATAACTTATCTCTTTTTCAAATTCTTGACTAGTTACACTTGTTAGTAGTGCAGATATTATGTACACAATGTATATTTTGAATGTAACTATTGACTTGTGTGATGAATAAATGATTATCTATCTATCTATCTATCTATCTTACGTAAAGAATTTACAGGTGTATGCCTGGCCTAAGTTAATTTTTTTATATATTTGTATATGAACAGAAAGCTCGTTGGACTTCCTGGAAACCCTTATCTTTTGAACATGGTCGTGACAAACCTGTCAAACTAAAATTAAATAAGAATTACCAGCACCTAGTAGGTACGGATTTCGAATCCCATGTCAACCACGGTCAACCTTTCATTGTCCTGGGTATATATAATTTATAGTTAGAATGAAAGTGGTACAGTCCACGGTAAAAAAGGAACAAATTATGTTTATTAAAATAAATAAATAAATATCTTGGGACATCTTACACAAATCGACCTAGTCCCACGGTAAGCTCAATTAAGGCTTGTGATGTGGGTACCAAGCGACGATATATATAATAGATAGATACATATAGATACTTAAATACATAGACAACCATGACCAAGGAACAAATATTTGTGATAAATAAATACACAAATAATGCCCTCGCCGGGATTCGAACCCGGAACCTCCAGCTTCGTAGGCAGGGTCACTACCAACTAGGCTGACAAAAAATATATGTATTGGTTTGAAAACAGTAGGTTGAGTTGTTAATAAAATGTATTAAAACTTTATTTTAGTACAGATGGTGCCTTTTTTAGGCTCTAGTGCGATAAGTGGGTCATTTTACGTCAGGTCCAAAACTTCGGAGGGCCATCTGTACTAAAAATACGTCGTACGAGACACTTGCAAAAGGGAAACTCGTTACTCGTGTCGATTTAAAACACTCCCTTCGGTCGTGTTTTAAAACATCGCCACTCGTTTTGGATTTCCTGTTTTGCGCACTTGTCGTAATGTACTATATTAGATACATCATCAGCCTATGATAGTCCACTGCTGGACGTAGGCCTCTCCTATTAACTATGCGTATAGACGCATTAGGAGGTAAATGCCCATAATCGCCACGCTGGGCAAGCGGATTGGCGATTGCAGTAATGTGTCCACTATGATGACGCTGCTGCCCATCATCAATCTTTAATCAAATATGGTCAGTGACACTTCAATCCCTTAGTCGACTCTTACGACACCCGCAGGAGGGGTTGGGGTGGTGACAAATGTATTCTTTCTCCGTCACCACACGGCCAATATTACCTTAAAATTATTATTGTTAGTAGGTTAGAGCCAAGGTTAATAACTTGTAATTTGCATAAGAATATAAATATATAATGTCATGTGTCAAAACATCGCCACTTCGTTTCGAATTTCATGTTTTTTGCACTTGTGTCGTAATGTACTATTCTATTTGCTCATTATTACACTTATCATATGACGTGGCTGAGTGTGGAGTTCCAATAAAAGTGCTCTATTGCTGTAATATGCCAATTATCCAGGCAGAAAAAAACTCGGTAATGTTAGGGAATATAAGTGATTGTAAACAAGTGTACAGTCTGCCTGGTTAGGAGGTTAGGGCCTATACAGTGTCCCTAATTTTAAATATCTATAAATATAACTAGGGAAATATGACACTTTATACAAATCAGAGGAACTTTTATTTTTTATTATTATTTGGAAATCCAACAGCTGTGTCACATACATTAGAGAATTAAGTAAATACAAGTAGCCAATGACACGAATTCAGCATATAAACCGGATATTTTAAAATAAAAATCCCTTTTTAGAGTTTATATCACAAAAATCCAATTTGTAGCGAAAAATAAAGCCCACGATTCAATAGAAACACCCACATGGAGTTTGAATGTTTATGTATTAATTTAAAATGCGACTCCACCCATCCCATGTCCATGTCGCGTATTTGCTCAGCCGGTACTGGAACACATTTTACGTTACAGAATTTAAATTTTATAATCGACATCGATCGAATACATGATTAGATTTGAATCCACGTAAAAATATACTCATGCCGTACCGTAGCCTATTAGGGAAAATTTTTTTTTTCAACGAGGGTGAAAGTTGGAGCCTGAGTGAAACGAGGGCGACAATCACCCGAGTTAAAAAGAAGTTTTTTACACATGTATCGAACGACTTTTTTCATAACAAGTGCCTTAAAAAGAGAAATTTACGCACTCGAAGCATGAGCAAAAATTTACTTTTCCGCACTAGTTAGGAAAATAAACAAGTTAAACGCTCTCCCGTCTAAAAAGCTGAAGGTAACGAATTCGAATCCCAGTAAGGGCATCACTTTGTGTTTATGACAAATATTTCTTACCCCTTTATTCATAAACGTCTCGTAACTTAGCAAGCCGCTAAGTATTGTTTGTCCCGTTTGCTCTTATAGACATATTGGTAAAGGTGCATTCAAACCAAAAGAGCATTCGCTGTACTATCCCCCGCTCTACGAAATCAACCAATCACGTTTTGTGTAACGATCGAATTTCGTAGAGTGGTGGGTTAGAATAGCGAATGTTCGTTTGGTCTGAATGCACCTTAAGACCGAAAGGGAAAAAATGCTCGTGTCAACCTATGATTTTTTTTAAGTTGTCGTGTGGCCTCACCTTTGTTTTTGGAGTACATAAATACACTACTACATTAAACCACCGGAAACAAAAGATAGTGTTTACAAACTATCACCTATTCGGATACCATTACCTCGTTCCTACCAAAAAGGGAGTATTTTTCAAAAATTGCACCCCTTTTTTTCCAAACTTTTCCTGTAAGTACTATATTTTTTTAACATTTTTATAAAAATACTATTTTGTCTTTAAAAAAAGGTGGCAAGTCTCTACACCACTCATGGGGGTACAAATTGAAATGCAGCAACTCTACGCCTCCCCTGTTTCTTCCCTGTTTGCAGTCGGAACAGCGGGTCCAGGTGCGAGGTTTACATTTTATAATTGACTGACCGGTGACATGATTGGGTTCAAATCCGATACGAATTGAGTCGGTTAACTTCAAATTTTATAAATCCATGCTAACCATTTGAGAGATAATTGAAAAAAAGTGATAATTCGAAGATTTTAAAGCAGATTATTTTTATTATGGCTAAAGTAATAAAAAATCGGTCAATTAAAACGGTACTCGTCCGGAGCACCCTCGGCCAAAGCCCGACGAGTACTGCGGGCTACCGCCCTGCTAGAACGGGTACTGGTCGCGGGCGGTGGTGGCGGGGGCGAAGCAAGGAAAGATCTACCCTCAGTGTTGCTTTTGGCCGTGGCCGAGGGTGCTCCGGACGAGGACCCTCTTAATGGGTCGAAGCATGTCGAGCAATCATCGACTTAAATACGTGAGTAACCCGGTTCGATAATATTTTAATTTATTAATATAGTTCGAATCAATCGTTATTATCTGGGAAATAGTGAAAATTCGTAGTATTACTATCTATCCAATGGTCCAACATATCTGTTTTCGGGCCAAACTCCCGATAACACACGCAAACTATATTTTTAATTTGGCTTATCGCCGACGCCATTATCTTTAAAGTAAGGCAGATAAAATGAAAAATGTTTCGACACAAAATCAATACACGGGCGGGAGGAAACGATGTATGTATATGTATGTATGTGATATGTATGTTGAATCGGCGAGCTGAAAAACTGTAATCTTTATTATTTTCTTGCGTATCATCGAGTTTTTGGGAGATTTTGGTTCTGCACGGTGTTTCTTGACAGTCGATTGCAAAAAATGTACTGTTGTTTACACCATCAGTGAATACTTTCAGAAATAGACTACTTAGACACTTATTTTACGACTTTAAATAGTGCAATTTAAATACAAGTGCAATGATATACACGCATTAGCTCTATGAGTGTGTTAATAATCAATTAGACTTTTTTCAAGTGATTAAGCGACATTATAAACATACAAAATAAAATACGAGTAGCTAAATACAGAAAACAACCATGACTGACCAAATATATTTTCTCATATAAGTAAAGACTGAAATAAATTTAATGTTCGAAATTACGATTTTCAAATTTTACCTACTGACTCCTGTATCTGTATATGTATGTGCCCCAAACTAGGCTGAGCCTGTATCTTGGAGCTCTGGATAAAACAATATAAAAACATAATATCTTCGGAGTGATCACAACGGTCTAAATTTACGATTTTCGAAATTCGAATACCGACTCCTGTATTGCCTTGTATCCTTGACATATAGCCGTACTTTACTTATTCATGAAGAATTACAAGGGAGTTGTAACCTTTTATAATTAGTCTCCGTCATAAACTTGTATACTTATATCTGGCCATAAATATCGAAACGCGTACCTACAGCTTCAGAAAAAAAGTATCGCCGTCAGATATACAGGGTGCTCGCGAGGAAACCAAAAGATTTTAATGCTGGATTCCTGACCATATTTAGAGTCTTTCATGTTATATTATATAAAATTTCCTAGATTCGGCTTGGTTTCAGAGATAATCAACCTTTTTTTCGAAATAAGTTTTTCGACGTAACTCGTCATTTAACTTCTTTTTGATTACAATGCTACCACAATGTGCTCTAATATTACCACATCTTTTGCCTGACAATCAAAAAATACGAATAGACTTGACGAAATAACCTGTACCTAAAAAAAAACAATTGAAATAAATAATTTACATAAATTGTTGTTATGATAAAAAGTACTGGAAATGTTAAAAAGTATTCAAAAAGACGAAAAAAAAAGAAAAAAAAATTTTTTTTTTGGTGGAATTGACATTAGGTCTCATAATATGTTTTGTTTATTTTGATGTCTAGAATGCATAGTTAAAATCTTTCGGAATGCTCGCGAGCACCCTGTATAGTAGCGTCCGGAGCGCTCAAAAATATCTGAACACTTATGTCTATAAAGGCGTGTTCAGATATTTTTGAACGCCCCTGACGCTACGATATACAGGGTGAAACATGAGTCATTAACAGTAATACGTTTTTCTAACTCTATAAACAACAAACAATTAAATGTCCCTCTAGTTACTTAAAAAATTACAAGTTATGTATTTTTTTGGGTTTATGTCTTTGTATTTTTTGGCTTTAGGATATCCAAAAGGATTTTTAAGACAAATTAATGGAATAACTTGAATTACTTCTTCAAATTGAATTTATTAATAACGCCAATTTTGTCATTTCGTGTAAAATTAAATTACATTTATTACATTTAACGCTTTAAATAGCTTAAAAAAAACATGACTGTTTCTAAGTAACTTTTGGGGTATTCAATTGTTAGTTGTTTATAGAGCTAGAAAAACGTATTACTGTTCACGACACATGTTTCACCCTGTATACATAAAAAAACTTTGATCCGTTTTCGTAATTACGATTTCGTAGTATTCTATTTCTCGTATTTGATGGAGACTGTACACTTGCATAGAAAATGGAGGTTTTCAGTAACTATTGAAACACCCTGTATGTGTATAGCTCGCTGATGAACGAATTTTCATTTTAATCTTTTTGATGTCATGTCAAATATAAAAGCTGTCACTCAGACGCCACAGAAGTGTCAAAACTGAATTCGAACTTTATGCACGTGTGTGTATCTTCTCATCTTTATTGCTTTGTGGGCATATATGTCGGTCTTAAGGTGCATTCAGACCAAACGAGCATTCGCTGTTCTATACCTATGAAATCAACGAATCACGTTTTGTGTAACGATCGAATTTCGTAGAGTAGAGGGTTAGAATAGCGTTTTGTTTGAGTCTCACGTTAGTTATAATTCTAAAATAGCCCAGGTTTCCAATTGGATAAATGTACTTAGTCTAAAATGTACATCAAAAGATGTTTTTTAAATCCAAATTCATTGTCATCCACCATCTAGGCATAAACCTAGAATCCAGGCCACAATTGTAAGAAAAAAGCATAAACGTCATATTCCGCCATCTTTAAAAATAGAACAATAAGATTTGAACATATCTCCAACGATCTCCGAACACGCGAGCTCGCAAATATGTACAAAATGCGTCTTATTGCCTTCGAATAAAGTTGGAAAATGTATATCTCTAAGTTGTATGTAGTGATGTGGTGACTGCGGGAATATATGGATTGTGGAACGTTGGGAATGTTCCCAATTTAAACGCGTTTTGCAAGGTACTGGGTCGTCGCCTAGTAACCAACCTGTAGACCTATATGTTTTTTATGCACCCTCTATTTTGTTTTTCATTTGGTCGAATCAGTTGAACAATCCTCTTTATCGAAGCCGTAATCATAAATACCTATAAAAACTATGAAATAAATCCATTCAATCATATGATAAAATGAAGTTCAAACAAATATTTGAACAATAAACTAAAGTGGTTATTGTTCGATGTCCAATACTACTTTTAAATTGTGGCCTTCTAAAAAAATTGTGGAAAAAATTCTAGATGTATGTGGAAAACACAAGCTGAAATTTCATTGTTTTTT
>JALPQI010006607.1:0-67397 GCA_025490895.1 Thaumatotibia leucotreta | reverse complement strand
GTTCCATAAGTGCAAGTTTATTCAGTGAATTGAATAAATGTATACAAGGTGCCCGTGAGGAAAGGGAAAAAATTTAACAGCATATTCCTGAGACTAACAGGAGCAAAAAATGTTAAGTGAGTTTTGGTCAAATCGGCAAAAAAAAAAATTTTTTTTTTTAGTTTTTTTTTGATGTTTTGAATGCCTCAATAGACAAAAAAAAGATTTTATTAATGAAACTATCGCAAAAAATGCACTTTAAACGTTTTTTTTTCTCATTTGCTAAGTAATTAAAGTTTTTTTTTGTTCATTTGATTTGATGTCTGTCAATTAAGTGTGACAAGACTAAGACCACATGGTAACAAAATCGTTTCCAAAAATGCGTTTATCATAGAGTAACGGGCTAAAACGGTTTAAGGAAAAAATCAAATTTTCTCTTAAAATAGACTCAATCCAGAAAACTTCATATGACATTTTTAACTTCAAATTTGGTCAGAAATCCGCTGTCGATTTTTTTCCCCTTCCTCATGGGCACCATGTATAATGCGGATGATATAAATACATTATTACATGTTTGTGTTTCTTGTATTGTTTGTATCGTGTCGTTCGTATGTATTGGCTGAAGTTTGACGAAATCTGTTTGCACATGTGAAGGTGAATTGTCGCTTGTCGCATAAATATATATAAAGGTGCATTTAGACCAAACGACCATTCGCTCATTCTATCCTCCACTCTACGAAATTCGTTCGTTACACAAATCGTGATTCGTCGAAATTCGTTGATTTCGTAGTAGAATCAGCGAATACTCGTTTGGTCTAAATGCACCTTAATTATTTACGTAATGTAATGAGGTGTCTTTTGAGTGGTGATCTATGGCTCCAGATAAACGTCACTACACTACACAATAAAGGTTACGTTAAAAATAAAAGTCGAGTGTTCTAAATACGGCCAGGCATTTGAAAGCCGAGGCAATGAAAAAAGTATTTGGCACCCTTTTCTTGTTACAAGTAAAATCTACGTGGGTGGCAAATATCGGGTTATGTAGGCGTGAACTTGTGAAGCGTTGCAAAAGAAATATCTTGAACAATAATAGGATAGCTATTATCAAAACTGGTGGACTTTGTTTATTTGGCACACATCATTAAACGGCCATCGCACTAGACCATTTCACTATGTGCGTGAAGTTGACGGTGTGTTAAAGTTAAGTGAAAGGTTCCGCAGTAATTTATCTCTCTATTATATACTATTTTGTTTATAACTAGATACTAAAACAAAACACCCAAGTCGAACCACTGTCACTGACAAGTGAACCAGAATTTAATTGGGTTATTGTAGTACATATTTCCCTTAAGCTTATAATGTCCAAAGTAAATAATATTGGAATCTGCTTTTGATCAAGTGGATTCCCGGAGGTGTGAAGGGGCCTTTGTTTGGATTGGACCAATTAGGGAGTGCCAAGTTCTACGTGGTTGGTGATTGTGATTTTTTTATGTAAAAAATAACCTGTTGTAGAGAGTAAGTTGAGTTGAAGGAGAGAGAAGAAGTGTGTGCTAGGCGTTTTTTAAATAATATATAGTAGAAATCAAATCACGTACCGCGAACATCTGCTATTTAGGTTATGTTTAAACGAATGAACACTATACAGTAAATAATAACAATCTTATTTTATGAGCTTCATTTACTAAGTACCTATTCGAAATATTTTACTACAATAACAAATTCAGCGATTTAAACAAGTTGCACATGTTTTTTTGATAGGATTTATTTTTCTCTGCGTTTGGGGTATTATTAATACTTCGTATCCGTATCCGTAGAAACCAAAATTAACAATGTACCTATTCTTCAAACTGATCAACGATAGAATCCAGGGTATACCTACACCTAGAGCAGTTAAAGATTGTGAGTCAGTGAGTCTTATGATCGTGTTTTTATACATTTATTTAAATATTATCTAGTACCCAACTGCGTATAAGTATGAAAAATAACAGCTGATTCGTATCAAAACAACTCCTAGTTGTACGAATCAGCTGTTCAAATTATTTCTTTACCGATTATATCATCGCAAAAGGCTGTAAATTCCTTACTAATCAATTACCCGGCTGCCTTGCAAAGACATGACTTCCACCTGCCTAACACCTGCTGGACAGATGTTTTGGCCCCCCATAGAAACGGGTCCAACCAACTGCAACTTTGCATTGCTTAGCGAGCTTGGGCGGGTTAAAGCTTATACGAACCAATAAAGTTGCATTTTGCTTGCTTGGTTTGCGTACAGAACTGCAACTCTCTAAGTAGGTACTAACGTCGTATGATATTCCTATCTAGGTACTATTACTTTAATAAACGCACTAGTTTCTCTAAAGGAGGGAACATTTTTGAAGAAAAGCCAATTGCATTTTTGGGATATAAAGCAGAGTTTACACCTTCAAGTTATTGCTGCAAGTTTTGAAACAAAGTCATATGCATGAAAGAGATGCAGATTTATGCAACTCACTCTTATAATTGCATCTTAAAACTTGTGGGGTGTAAATTCGGCTTAAGAAAAGCTTCTACTCTTGAAAAAAGCTCTGCCGTTGCAGAGTTTACAGTTCTAAATGGTAGGATATCCAGTGTCACGTTACACTGGCGCCCGAAAACTGGTCTCAAACACGCTGTGAATCAGAATACACAACTACCACTACCACGTCTCATCCTTGTCAGACTTACAAAAACGAGAGAAACGGCATACCAGGCGCGTAGGCCTAATTTTCGTTCGGGTTTGTACACTCGTGCCTGGCTAACAGATGGGCGAGATAAAAAATCTGTAATTATGTACGCAGCCGCAGGGATTTTAAAAGGCCCCACTTCCTTTGGAGGGTTCTTTTACCTGTACCTTTTCATTCCTGTTACCGTTAATTTAGAGAACATGCTGTGGAGTCGGGTTCTTTTGGTTTCTACACAGCCAATATCAATAAAATCTGTTGCGATCTGGTTAGATGGCGTCTAAAAAGGTCCCTTTATACAAGGATTTCTTATATCTTCTATTTGAGTCTATTTCGGGGATCTTAGAAACGGGTCTAAAAGTCTAAATATGTGTATGGCATCAGGTATATCGGGATTTTCGGCGCCAACAATCAACACAGGCTTACTGTAATTAATTAATAATCACAGAAAAAGAACGAGAGAAGCGTGGGCTTGTTATTTTTAAAATTATAAAAACACGCCCACCATCTCCATTTGACACATAAAAACGTATGTACCTATTATTTTCCGTAATACCTTCATTTCTGCGGCTTGGTTGTGGGAAACCCGTCGGGTTCTACGGTTAATGATTCCAAGAAATCGTTATCGTAATCGTAAAAACATTATGACGGGCGATTATATTATGACATGCAATAATCCGAATGTGGGTGCTTGACGATAGGTGCCTAGACTTAAAAGTGAAGTTTATTAAGTAGATGAGCCGGACTTTCGACCTAAAATCTGAAATATCGTCTCCAACTCAGTCTATAAAGTCTGCAGGCATGCCGGGCACCTAGACACTGATTCTTGGAGACTCTGATTTGGACTTCTTTTTGGCCAAAGTCTTTGGAAGGGCAGGATACTAAAGTGCCATACACATTACATGTAACACAACGGTAAACGGTATTTAGTGTGATCCAATATATTAATGTTCGATTCGAACTATTTGACCAGTTATATTATGGTTGCTGTTACACACATATTGGTGTTACAAAATGCTATATAATATCATCTTTCTCTTTTTGACATTCTAGTTTTCTATGACAACCTTGTTGCACTTTGTTTTATAACGTTATATAACAGAAATAACATCCAATGAGGGAGCACCGTTAACAGTCAAATAACTATAATAGCCACCAGGTCGGCGCCACAATTTGACATAAAGCCAATAAACCCAGTCTGTAACCTTCATACATAATGCATTTAAAGTGCATTTATTGAAACGATTGCATTACTTTTGGGCACGCGCCGACAACACCCTACCCAATCGAGGAGCCATTAACCCCATACATCATCATCTAAGTGAGGTACTTCTTGATTTGGAGGGGTTGGGAAATATAATATAGATTACCTCATATAGATTCTGCGTTATGAATCTTTGACGTTTAGTTGACCCTTTAACGGGCAAGACTCAAATAAATCTTGAGTCGAAGCCTCAACGCCATCATGTAGTACAAAAATTATGTGCGTTAACGTAAATACTATTGGACCAGCGACTACACTTCGGCTATTTTTTACATGTTATACTTACTTTGGCTTTGTACACTCCGTTTGAACTTAGAAAACACCTTGGATCCAAGAAAAAGACCGAATGCTCGGGCTCCAACGGCGACACACGCTAAAGCAGGACAGCAGCATTACCTTCGTGTGTTCCGAAGGATTTTCTAAGTTCAAACTGAGTGTAAGGCTCAACTCGATATCATTTTAGGACAAACAAATTATTGATGCTAGCGAGAGGGATGAAAAGTAAGTCCACATCGTTGTGACCGCATGTTGTTGTGTACTCCATCTATTAGGGGGTGTCTGATCGTTGGAAGGTCAACTCACGCGCGGGCGCATGCGAGTGCGAACATGTTGCACTGTTTCGGGTTCAATGACCCCGGATATTTCCATCGCTCCCCTCACTAAGAGTCCAAACACAACCAGTTTAAAGACGAACTCAAAATCAGTGGCATTTATTCGTAATGACAGATCACGTTTATATTGGGCTTGATTGTAAGTGATAGAGATAAACCGGCCTCGTTGTCGCAACACTCGCAACGCATTGCCAAAATCAGTCTGTCACTCAATAGTCGTTAATCTAGTTCAAAGAAATTGATAATAATATATGGTCCGATCGAATTACTCCTAACCCTAACCCCTGGAGATCGGTCTTTTAGGAAAAGTCCGTAGGATATTTTTTTTGTAGGTACTTCTCCATGGAATAATAACTGCCGGCGAAACTTTTTTTATTCCTCCAGCGTCGAATTAACATACGGCTCGTTTGTTAGTACAGTAGCAACATTCTTACAGAAGTCTGCATTTTCACAGATTTCAAAAGCCGCGGTAGAGAACCTTTTAAAAACTTACGCTCCTTGAAGAAAACTCGGACATAAGAGCTTCGTGAAAACGTAGACAGTTTACTTTTAGGATTTGAATATTTGATCAGAAATCTTGACCTTGGCAATCAGGGATGTGTTCGATTTTTTAGGAATAATTTCCGTTTTTTTAACGCTACGTTATATCTACGACCTACGCCAAATCTCTTTTGCATGATATAACAGGACTTCGAGCGATGTCAGGTTAGAGGTTTTTGAGGACTTATTTGTATTATATTAGGGGCCCAACAAGTATAATTACCGTTATAGACCATTTTCGGTGGCATTTGATAATTGTGCCACAGGAAATTCAAACTGCAATAAATTGTGCCTTCAACTTACGGCGACGTTTTTAGAATTTTTACGACGGAAGTAACAATTGGACAAAACATGACCTGCATAATAATACTACGTAGGATTTTTTAGTTTCGATTACACAATCCATAGTTGAGTGTGGTTTATTTAGTTCACACGTTGGTAGGAACTTAATCTAAGGCCTGAGTAGACGCTTGAGCGTCCGGCGGGGCCTCCGCTCGACGCTCGGCACTGAGGTCTTAAGACCAAGGCACACCAGTTGCGTGAACAGCACATGCGCGTGCGTGTGTGTTATATGTGATAAAATGTGTCTTCATCCTAAGTAGCATACTATCGACAACTAAACGTAAGGATGCAATTAAAGGAAAATCTAATATTAACTCTGTAATAATGCGGCATAGCATAGTAACTGGGAAGGTATTTGGAAATTCCTTGGTGGTAACCACACCACAGGCAATCAGCCTTCACCACAGGCGACTATTCATTAAAGATCTCAGCAAAAAGCAATCTTAGCTCTAATTTCTTTAAGTCATGGTTAATAGTAGCACCACTTGCAAATCGTTACTTAATACCGACTTAAGGTGCATGCAGACCAAAAGAGCATTCGCTGTTCTATCCCCCACTCTACGAAATCATCGAATTTCGTAGAGTAGGGGGATAGAACGGTGAATGCTCTTTTGGTCTGCATGCACCTTTAGAGAATAACATGCATCTCTCTCACCCACTTTAGAAATCGAGATACGAGAATTTTCTGCTTTCTACTTAGGTGTAGCATTCTACCGAGGAGAAGTTTCATAAGTTGCGAAACTTCCATAGAGAATGTTCTCGAGAATTAAAAGTACCTAAACAAATAATCTAATCAAGCCAAGACCGTGCAATATATGCCTTATGAATTATATTTACTGTAGTTTACTTATTTGTGATATAAAATAATTATTTATAAGTTTTATGCTCATGGAAACATTCTCAATGGGACCATGCGATTAAATTCTCATGAAATTTTCCGGAAACTTTAGAATATGTTCCTGCAATATAAAGAATGTTCTGCAACTTGTACTTAGGTGATATAATTCGTTTCAATAGTTTTACTTCATATGTAGTTACTTTATTTTGGTTAACATTACAAACGAGTTTTTTTAAATAGTGACGATATGTAAAACTAACATACGAGTATAAACTGGTGTCAAAGATGTAATGTACTGAGTGGGCGGCGGCTTGTACAAATATCTCAACTGTACCAGAATTATCCAAGTCATGTCAAATTACTGTGTGTGGGCCCTGTGGGTGCCTTTATCCGGAGATTATTTTATCTCATTACAAAGTATACATTTAATAACTACATATCAAACGTAGAATTGGACATAGCTGAACAGCACTGTCTTTTTTTAGAGTTAGTTTTACTATGTGTAACTTCTTCCCTGTGACTACTTCTTCTTATTTTGATAGAGGAATTTGAGGTCGAAACCACATAATACAGTTTGAATTTCAATCCAAAATATTCCTTCTGGACATGTGTTTTAAGATACCAAAAGCCTTACATTTACCTAATGTACATAAAGGTTTTTTTTTCCAAATTACACATGAAATTGAACTCTATAAAGTGAAATGCCTAGTATCTATTTCAATACAATTGATCTAGGTATGTCGTTCATAATTAAATGCATGTAACAAATGTAACGCTGATTTAAAATTGAAACAAATATATATACCAGACAATACGTGCACAAATATCACGTTACATACCAAATAAAGGTTAACTTAATCCCTCTCATTCGCTAGGTAGGGCCATAATTCCGGCTACACAGGTGTCTCAAGTCTCAACTCATGGTGAAGCCATAAGAACCCAAACTCCATTGATTCTAGGGTGTTAACAAATGCTGTAAAGTAAATAATTTAGTGAATTCAGCTTAAGGAAAGCTATCGTTCTGAGAAGTAAAATCATTGAACTCTACCCGGATCAAGAGTCGATTCAAAGTCGATTTCCGCCTCCAGTAAAAAATAAATGACCGTT
The DNA here is from genome assembly GCA_025490895.1 of Thaumatotibia leucotreta. NCBI lineage: Eukaryota > Metazoa > Arthropoda > Insecta > Lepidoptera > Tortricidae > Thaumatotibia > Thaumatotibia leucotreta. Next base: position 60,017 of record JALPQI010006607.1, on the reverse strand, counting down.
GGACCATCGAGCGTGCCGGCTATCGCACTCAACCGTGGTATGCAATTAGATTCTATTGTCTATTACGCCAAAATCTGGTTATCTGCTGAGGAAACTATCTTCCTATCCATGGATACAAATATTTCCTTCAAGCGGTATACTTTTTTATGGGCGGTGGACTATAAGTTTTTATTAATTAAATTCTTTATCAATTTACTGGCCATCTGCCTCTCCAAGGGATAATATCTTACCAGGTTCGATTATGGCGAATAAAAGAGAAGTTGTAATTAATAGTAAAGCAAAGCGGCTCTAACGCGAAAAACGAAATTCGTAAATTTCGAGGATTTGTCTCTCTCACTCTTACGACGCTTTCGTTCGAGTAACAGAGAAAAATCCTCAATTTACGACTTTAGATTTTCGCGGTAGTAGGCCAGGAAAAGCAAGATAACTGCAGTTTAGATACCTGGCCTACTGCCCCGAACTTCGATTCGTAATTCGTAAATTTCGAGGATCTGTCTCTGTAACTCTAACGAAGACGTCATTGGAGTGACAAAGATAAATCCTCGAAATTGGCGGATTTCGAAGTTCGCAGTATGGCCGTTATTAGGTACGGTACGATAAACTATTACTGTTTGCTTAAGTTGGTTACACACTCCGATCTTATTGTGTTCAAACATTAATGTAACCGTTAGTTTTTATAATAAAAGTGGCTAAAATACGGCATTGTTTTCTTATAAAATCTATTCGAATTCATACATTATTCTTGAATAATTGAATATACCTACGTGAGCTGGTGTCTGGCTTGCTACCACAAACACCGAAGTTCGAAAATTTCGGGGATTTTTCTTTGTCACTCCAATGACGACGAACACCGAAGTTCAAAAATTTCGGGGATTTGTCTCTGTCACTCCAACGAAGGCGTCATTGGAGTGACAAAGAAAAATCCCCGAAATTTTCCAACTTCGGTGTTCTTGGTAGCAGGCCTGGTCGGTTTGTCTCACGAACTACGGAACTATTTTTTGTTTGCTTTTAGAATTTCAACTCTAATATTCATTTGTTTCATTTCGGTCCATTAGCGTTCGTCTTCTTTTGACTGTGTTAATTTAATTTTAACGATTCTCTTTTGTCTTCATCTTTTTCGTCGCAACGTGAACACCGTTTGTGAGAGAATTGTCCGTCATTGCTCTAATTTGAACTTGTTTGTTTTTTGTTATTTAGGAGATTTAGTTGGTAGTAACCAGTTTAAAATGCAAGGTTAATGTAAAATGTGGTACTAACGCTGATGGTGTCATTTAACGTTAACTCCACAGTCTTGTAAAAAGATAACATTGTCTGACATTTATTCTTATTAACTGGAATTATCATTGTGTTACATTATACTTAGGCACCTAGTAACGTTGGTAGAGTCTGTGCGGAAAGTGTAGGCATCTGGCGAAAACACACGCTTATGCATCTCACGTGACTTTCATTTCCGAACAATCTCAATGAGTTTGAAATGTCAATCAAGCGTGCGAATCAATCTCAATACGAACATTATCGCAATATCAGCACAGGAAGAATGGCGTTTTATGTTTGATGAAATGACAATCCTCTGCGAGATTTTGGTTGAGATTATCGTGAATGGATCGAGTGCTCAATGAAGTAGAAATGTCAACATCGAATATAATGGCATTCGCTCATCCTATCAGTATTACTTTTTACGGCCTCGTTTTTCGGTTATCTTCGTATAACGTTATTGCCATAACTGCCATAAGCATACTTAGTGTACTTAGGTAGTATTAGTTTCGTTGCAGAAGAGAGGTTTTTGTGTGTCTCTCTCTATAGTTAAGCTAGTCTCTACCTAAGTTTGTGTCAGATGTTATTACAGCTTTCGTGGTATATGATAATATTGACGGTGATGACTGTACAAAGTTAGTAAGTAACGGTTTCAATGTGCTGTGCCACACCGGATGCATGTGCAGCACGTGCGCGGGCGCGAGTGCGTGGCGGGCGCGTTGTAACGTCGGAAATGTCATAGTAAAACCTACGAGGAGATAGAGAATTTTATACGCTAAATTAGACGAACACACACACACACACACATACACACACACACACATACATATTAGTGATACTGATGGATTTAGATTCTTAATTAAGTTAAACATCTACTCATTATAATTTTTTATTTTATTTTTTGTTTACTTGTAAATGTTATTTTCTTTTTGTTTCTGTAAAATTATTGTTTTTTCTTTGTGGCCTAAGGAAGAGCGGTGCCTCCCAACACAGGCAATTATTGCTTACCGGGAGACACCATCCCCTAGATCATAAACTATGTGTATTTTATGAATAAAGATTTTTGTATTTGTATTTTGTATAGTAGATGGCACACCGCTTGCACGTCACGCTCACGTGCACGCTACGGTACGTGCTATCGGTGTGCTATCTAATATGACATTTACATACGCTACAACGCGCACGCCACGCACACGGCCACGTGCTGCACACCCATCCGATGCGGCTTGGCTTTTAATCGTATTTCGGAAACCCGTTCTGCCAACTGTATTCTTGTACTCTTAAAGTTTTCCCATAAATCACTGGTGAAAATATAGGAAAATCCAGGCAAACTAAGCCACAATACAGCCATCCATCAGCTGGAAGGCTTTCAAGTCCCAGCCTGGTAGAAAGTGGCCGGCCGCGGAGATCGTGACCGTGCGAACGGTGAAAGTATGAACAAGGGACTGAATATTGTATAACTGGTGTACTTGAAATTGTATGTGGTTCAACTTACTGACATTACAACATCGTACACAATGAAATTGTAATAATTTCCGTCGCTGTCGGTCTCTGCTAATAGGTACGTTCTTGTTCTGGTGCCCAGAAACATGGATATTCTTTTCGATTTTTGTATATCGACGTCAAATATATAATTTCGGTTTATGTGCAACTAACAACAAGCGATAGACGGGAGTTTCTAAATGAAGAGGAGCTTTGTGATTGAAAAGAATTTTATGATAATTTAAAACTTTATTAACAAAGAGATAAGATAAGGTCTTCGAAGTGCGTATTCGTTTGAAGTCAGCCGAGATGACATAAATTTATCTTGTATCATAACTGTAAATAAAGCTAGTTTTTCTTAATGCGTTCTTTCATGTCGGTGCCTTCTAGATCTAATTTCTTCATGTTACACGTAAACAAAGAGAAAAAAATATGTTTCGTACGTAATAAGTCTATAGATAGACACTATTGATTCGTTTTGGGTATGTAGGTAAATAAGATGGCTGTCGCTTTTGTAAAGACTAGTTCCTACGTATACGCTATCTCTGTAGCCGTACTAAGACTTTGCAAGTATCGATAACGTTCGGTTTTTCTCAATACGTAAAGCAGGCCATCGCGCTCGCTCCAATTTGTTAGTGCGAGCGCGATAGAATGCAATACGTATCGAGTAAAACCTAACATATCCTTTACTTTCCAACTCATGGCTACTGGGCTCCTAACTTAGAAGCTCCTAGCTAAAAACTTAGAAGGCTTACCCACCGCCGAAGGCTTACCGCGACCCACGATTAATATGTTGCCTCCCTGTCACCCGTTCGGATTTACTAGTGCGAGAGACAGAGACACCACTTTTTGGTTCGCGTTAGGCTTGAAGGCCTACGGTGAACCACGACTGAGCAATTTGTTGTCTCCCTTGTCACACTTACGTACCGATTTACAAGAGCTAGAGAGAGGCAACACGTCGATCGTGTTTCGAGGTAGGCTCATCAAGATGGTGATCTGAGCCCGAAGCATAGACGCTGTATAATGACATTAATGACATACTTGTAACGTAATAAAATAAGTTGTAGTCAAATACGTGGTGGAAAACGATTCGTCGAAATAATCAATAGCTAAATTTAATGGCATATTCGTCACATTAGTACGATTCACGTCATGTAGGCGATTCCTCGAACGCTTCCGTCCTTCCCACCTTTACCGGACACCGCCATAATAACAAAGCTTCATAATGCCACGTGTTTCGTTTGACCAACTGTGTAGGTACTCATACTTGCACCAAAACTGACGAGTGAAGACATACTATTATCTTTTTCACTCTTACCTGGCGCTAACAAGTGTAACACATATAGCATGAGAGCATGATACGTTCGTGATTGTGGCAATCTTTGGGGGAGGCCTATGTTCAGCAGTGGACGTCTTTCGGCTGATATGATGATGATGATGATGATGATGATGATGATGATGATGATGATGATGATGATGATGATACGTTCAGCATCCAGATCGCTTTGCGAAAAATAGCTGGACTTCATTCTTGTGGTCGTGAAACTTGTTTTTATTAATAGTTAAGATACAAAAAGCTTTACGATTTAATATATCAACTCGACACAATTCTGATGGTGATAATAAGTATTGAAAATTACGACATTATCATCGACATATCTACCTAATTTACACTCGAAATATTATTCCGTTTAAAATATCTTCTTCTTTATTTCTTATCATGTAAGGCGGTCAATTACTCAAGTATTTTATCAGAAAGGTTTCGTCATCAGGGGAACCGACACCGACCCTTCTCGGGCTAACCCCGAAGTGACTCCTTGCTGATTCATACATGAATACTATGAGTAGTATCGCGTAGTAATCATTCTTAGAATACGAACGAACACAGTTGACTGCCCATTCGTGAACTCTATCGTCATTGTAATAAGGATCAGGAATGTTAAATTAATTATGTTAGCATGCACGATCGTCACGCGTTTTACGCCGGTGCTAAAATAAAAACCGTTCGAGACAGGAAGGTGAAGCTACTCGCAATAAATCTTCACAACCATTCGGAAGGAAGCTTGTCTGAGAAGGATTTTCTCACCTGACGTTTTGTAGACAAAAGAGGAAATGTCTAGACATGCAAATGTAATAAACTTATCTGACTTCACACACATAAAAAGAATCCATTAAGTAAACTTACGATTACGAGTTATTATTTGCAGTAGAATTCCTGTTAGGTTAGTTAATAAGTAATATGAACACGCAGTGTACTTATAAGATGTAACTGTACTTCGAATTAGGCCTTACGACTATTTCGTGAATTGTAATTAATTATGTTTTACTTGTTCTTATAAAGTTCTTATAAAATCACCACTGGTCTCGTAACACAAAATTATCATATTTGCTTCGTCTCTTCTAGATTACTAGTCAATAATGTAAAGGTTAACTGAAACTGACCTGAATTCTGACATTCATCACCTTACTTATACTATAGCAAAAAACATTGGCTTTTCTTTGATGAATCAGGATTTCATTTCAAAGAACAAAATTGGTACCCGATCCAACATAAACCTACTAAATTATAGTCCAGCATACCGAATGATCCCGGTTTATAGTGAATGAAAAGAAAGTAAAACACCAGTGGAAGTGGGCCGGGCGCATCTCTATGATTGCGCCGGGGTCAAAGCCCCCGGCCCTGCAGGGCCCGTACTCACACGATTATTTATTAAGTGGACATTGTGAGCACGCGTCATGCTAATGCCGTTTGATCCTATTTTTAAACTACGCTCTCTAGAGTAGCTTTTAACAGAAAAGCCGTGTAAAGTAGAAGTCGGGAATTAAAAAGAAAATCTGATATTGATTTGAGTCTACTGGTGGAGGTTATTCAATTCATTACGCAATGAAACGGACGCGTTATGGAACGGATACTATTGATCTCTTTAAAAAATCTGAACGAACATATTCTTTTTTTTGGTCATTGGCAACACTGATGGATGACCGTAGATTGCTTATCCCCCTAAGACTTGGCTGTATTAGCTTCCTTACCCCAATATGTTGATGTCACAGTAATCCAACTAGTTCTTTTATGGTTCATGACTTAAGGATGTCGGGAGGTGGGAGGCTACTACAGTCGAGGAATTTAATTTCCTACCCATTTCGTACCTTGTCACAGTGACAATCAATATGATAGCTGCTAAGACTGTCATATTATAGCTACTATGACAAGGTACGAAATGGGTAGGAAATTAAATTCCTCGACCGTACATGATCTCTTTAATGCGACTCAGACGCAGGTTTAGCGTCTCAATTTTTGAGTTATTCTATGGAACTGACTCTGATTAGCTCCTAAATCGAATCGCATTAGTAGATCGTGGTAACCCCCCAGGTCATGTTTATCTGCGCTGTTTAGCTTTCCATTACCTACTTTGTTTCATATGTGTACTGTAAAGAGTGTGAAGATCGGAGAGAGACCGTAACATTTATAACCTTAGTTTGACGTACATAGGTTGGTGCGAGAGCTGGTGCATATACATATTTGAAGATTTTCAAGCAGACCTGTTATAAAAATCAAAGACATTCCATTTGTCCGATAATCACACTTGGTAGAAGTGCAGGGATATCATTGCATTTTTTTACTGAAAATAATCTCTTGAAAGTATCACAGGAAATGTGTTATTAAAACAGGCAAAACTGCACCCTCTGTGCACTTGACCGATTTTGATACAAGTACCGTGTTTGTGCCACACAAAGCAAGTAGGCGTAGCTGCAGATAGAGTGGCCCATTTCGCTTCGCCATCAAAGCATAGGACCGATAGCTTATCGACGATCGATAACAGGTTTATGTTCTCAATGCTTGACGAGTCACATTCTTGGGTGACAGTTGGCACTATTCCAAAATATATGCAAGACCAATGCTGGTTCGTGGCGCGATTAACTCTGTCCTCTTTTTAATGCAATAATAACGACACCAGGTATTGCCTCTCTGTCACGCTTACGTACGTCTTCACGAGTGCGAGAGAACACTTCGTTCGTGGTTCGCGGTAGAGCCTCAAAGCACTCGAAGCGCAAGAACTGAACCGCCGCAAGATTCGCCCATATCATAATGTTTACCTAACCCACTTCTCTTCAAACGCTTTTACGAAGCTGGTTGATGGTGTAACAACCGAGGGCTGAATATATCTCACTTATTGCTTGCTGGCAAAACAACATTCTTCATCATCATTTTGTAGAAATATATTGCGTTATTGGGGCAATACGGAGCTAGGGTTTCCGGTCCCGCTTCAAAGCCCAGCAATTAGTGCGATAAGAAAAAAACAATAATTTCTCTGTCTACACTTGTTGTTTGTATAAACGACTAGGTTGATATATGTCGCTGTCCCAATAAAATAACCACTTTACGAAGCTGACAGTCTGTAGTTTTATGTCCCAATAACTGAACTTATATTAGAACATAACTTAGTTATTCGGCCCTATTAGCTATTATTTCGTTTACGACTTGCGTAACGCATCGGTCGGGACTCGGGACCGGTCCTCTCCATTCACAAACATTTACGCGGCTGTGTAACTTACGCCTAATGAAACATGAACCCCTGATTCTTAATTAGTGTTAGCGAATGAAAGTCAGACTTGTGCTGGTCTGCGGCAAAGTTTAAGCTTTGTAAATAACTGGTTGGTAATTTACTTCGTAATCTTGACCCACAGCTGTCTCCGGCCTGTGTCATTCCCGTTGCAAGAAGCTCATTTGATTAGACCATTATAAGCGTAAAGGCCCCAGTCCTACACGTTGGCCCAATATAGGTCAATCTAAGGGATGCCGTTGTACGTAAGAGCAATAAAGAGATCTCGCTCCGTCGAATAGTTGTGTCCATTCGATTTGCCCACGTTGTACTGGAGCCTTAAAGTTGAGAAAAATATTGTAGCCAAATGACAGAAAAAGCTGAAGCATGCACTGAATGGCCCTATAGTGTACGTGTACATTCAAGGCCTAGAATATCGATGGTCAAAGCGGTTATATATCGTACGGGATCTAACTTCCCATTCCTTTTTGTCTCAATTTACGTACCTAGTTATTTTTTCAAATAGGTTAGGCGCTAATCATGGATATTCTGGTGACGTATGATTCTTCCGCATTTATCGTTTATCGTGTTACGCGTCACTTTCGCACTTGCATACCTATCAGAACGTCACGGCAATCACGACATAATAATATGATTAGCCTTAAGGTTGACTGGTAGAGAATGCCTCATGGCATTAAGTTCGCCTTTTGTACGTTAAGTTTTACTTTTGTGCAATAAAGTTTAAATAAATATATCGGAAACCCTAATGACAGCCAAGCCGAGAGGGGTAGGATTCCAGTCATCTGCCTCCTAGCCACTCGTTACTCGTTACTAACAGTACTCAGAATCTTGTATCTACGCATCTACGCAGTAGTAGAAAACGAATGGAGAGTTCTAAGCTTGCGTCCATGCATAGATGCATACCCCATAGAAATAACTTCCTTCGTAAGAATGTAAACCCTTCACATAACAAGACAAGAGTGAATCGTTCTATGTCACGGGAATGAATTGATGAACACTGCAGTAGTGACCTTTTATACTGTCAGGTCACCAGCCACCTGTTCATAGGTTGATATCATCTACCTGCAAACCTGCATGGACCAAGCAAAGACCACTCCAAGCAAAACATTGCTTATCGTTTTCTAGATTTAGTAACTCATATCTCCGACACGGCCATACTGACAAGACAAGCGTCCTCGCTTGTATCTGAAACAAACACGTACATCAGTAATCTTTGTCACCACTCGGTTACTCCTGACCAAATTATCTGTTTACGTAAAATCAACTCAACTCAAGGAAAATAATTTTATTCTTTGCAACTGAATTTAGGATCACTTAAAGTCAATTAATTACCACCAATTTAAATGCAAGACCAGACAAGTACCACCTGGCTTTCATAGCCACCTTTTACGTAAAACACATGACGGCAAACTTTCGGAAGCAGGTCTCTCATTCGTGGCCTATTGGTTATCACATAACCACACTACGCGCATCCCCAAGGGATCGCCGAGTCAACCCTATGACTCTACGGTCTCTACAAGACCCGACCTCCGCCAGAGCTTATCGCGCACCGCGTACCCACGGACTACTCAAAGGTAGACACCGACTTCTAACGGGCTACGGCTACGATCAAGCCTCTGGTACGGTCGACCAACCGAACTGAGAACCTCATCCTTCATACCACAACAATCTTCATCTACTTCAATTGATACTTGCCTTTCTAGCATTTTAATTAACAACAAAATGTTATCTGTATTCAATCATCATGAACTTCAATTTGTTAGACAATTTTGATAGTGCCACCAGCTCAGTTTTAGTTACCAGTAAAATCAAAATTAAGGAAACCCAAGTCACGTTTATGTCCATCGTAAACTCACATTGTGACATAGTCACTTCATCCCGTTTAACAACAATAACATTTTTTTTTGTGGCATTACCAAAATGATAAGTCAAAATGATCTCAATTAATGAATGATTCAAATGAGTCAACCTCTCGACTCAAACAAAAACGGAAATTACTCAACCAGGTTACACCATAACCACCAGATTTCATTTTTGTCCATCGGATTGTTAGGATCCAATAACCTATCAGAAGTTAGAACCATCTCAGCCGCGTAAGTGCTACTCCTCGCAAAGAGTATACTGCACATAAAAAGCAGTCCACGTGCACCTTTTACATGCTTCGGAACTTCCGATGCGATTATTAGATCACGCTCAATCCCTCGGACTTGCTCTCGGTCCATTGAAAGCTCACATGAGTGATGATTTGAATTCATTAAATTTAAAAATTATTTAGGTACTCGTTTAATCAACCCAGGGAATTAAAATCAACTTCATTAACATTCGAATAGACTAGTCAGTCTCTGTACTTACTACTTTACTAGCCAGTAACAGACATAGTTCTACAATAGTCAAATGAAACACTTCAACAAACCAACAAATGGGTTACAGTACTCTAAAGTTGGTCTACCTCCATCCGGTAACCAAAACCACAGTTGCTTCCATCCAGCAACAACAAAATTGGTCTACCTCCATCCGGTAACCAAACCAAAAACACATCGACCGATTACACCATCAAACCAAACGCATGCCACCCACAATCGTGGCCGCACGGAGACGGAAAAATAGATCCGATTTTACACCTACGATTACGAATGATAAAATGGTGTATGCAGTCTGAGAAAAGGTAACCAAACTGAATGTAAAATGTTTCATTCTACGATTGCAAACTAAATGACTAATTCCAATAATTATAATCCACAACTTTAATTAAACTAAAGTAGTCAAATTGAAACTACGGACAGCCCAAATAATGAGAAATGACTATCACCACCATCATCATCATGACCACTAACATGATCATCACCATAACCACCATCATGATCATCACCACGATCACCACAATGATCACCATCATGACCGCCACCATGACCATCATCATGACCACCATCATGACCATTATCATGACCACCATCATGACCATCATCATGACCACCATCAGATTGACCACATTCAGAAATTATTATAACCGATCTCAATGCGTTTAATAAAACTTGTTCATTTTAAACTTGCGTAACTGTAACATTGATGTCTAATTTAGTTTAAATTTTGCATTTCTTCCTCCATTTTTTTTTCAACTCTATAGAATCGAAAGGGAATAAACCCTCGATGGCTACAACAACATTAGTTTCACCAATTAGCTCAGACCTCAAATAGCCCAACAAAAATGTGAACTGCTCAGCGGATTAACAACGTGTCCACACCACGTGCTGCACCACGTGTTCACGGTAGGCAGTAGCGACACCTGCTACGCCACCGGGCATGACATCAACAACTTGCAGGCCGGCAGCTCGTTCTGACTCACCATGTTGAACTGTAATCATCAAATTGTACGATATCATTTTTATCACAAAAACAAAGTAAAGTCAAAGCCGACTGATTTCCTTTTTTTTTCAAGTAGACTAGCAATAAGCAGTTTTGAACAGATGTTGAGATAATTGGAATGCTAGACCTAATCATAACACTAAGTACCTAAAGTTTGAGGTTAGACACTGACCTCATCTTATACTCGACATCAAAATAAGATTGTGCTTCACTTTACTATAATCAAATTAATCTCGCAAATAATAAAACGTAACTATTAAGAACACAAAAACTTAACGTTACAAACAGAAATGTCAACCGTTAGTTCTTTAAATTACTGCTTCTAATTTTTCATTAAAACAATTGGAAAGAAACCTGTCCTTTAATTTCCGTTGCTCCAAAATAACCATAGAGTTGGCGTCTTCAATTCTTAATTTCTTGGACATAGGTATCGCAAGAAATTGCGCTCGTTTCATCGTCACAGCATATTCATCATGGATGAAACTGTAGACTACTATGACAGTGAGCTTGTTGATCTTGAAGTTGAACATCTGTAACGGTAATTTCACACGCATAGAAAACTTTTATCACAAGGCATGGATTGAAAATGTTTATCACTATCACAAATTAATTTTTGGTAGACTCGAAAACAAAACAAAACAAAGGGCGACCTGCCCATATTTTGGTACTGCTAGTATTTCACAACTAAGTAAGTAATAAGTATGGGTCATGATATACTTTGAAATCACTAGAATTACTGTTTTGATTTCTTTTTTTTTTCAATAGGGTAGGATACCTACCCACACGTTTTCTTACAACAGTAATCACAAAAAAAGAACAAAGCAGTTTTCTAAATCACGACTCAAATCAAACTTAACTGCAAACATAGTGAACAATCATTACCTTACCAACTGTTGTCGATTTTAAACCTTACCGTTTACATGTTATACAATACCAGTACTCACTGTTACGTGAGCCTTGATTCTTTATCCCACTTGCTGATATCGGAAACCCTAATGACAGCCAAGCCGAGAGGGGTAGGATTCCAGTCATCTGCCTCCTAGCCACTCGTTACTCGTTACTAACAGTACTCAGAATCTTGTATCTACGCATCTACGCAGTAGTAGAAAACGAATGGAGAGTTCTAAGCTTGCGTCCATGCATAGATGCATACCCCATAGAAATAACTTCCTTCGTAAGAATGTAAACCCTTCACATAACAAGACAAGAGTGAATCGTTCTATGTCACGGGAATGAATTGATGAACACTGCAGTAGTGACCTTTTATACTGTCAGGTCACCAGCCACCTGTTCATAGGTTGATATCATCTACCTGCAAACCTGCATGGACCAAGCAAAGACCACTCCAAGCAAAACATTGCTTATCGTTTTCTAGATTTAGTAACTCATATCTCCGACAAATAAATAAATTAGCACGGGATCATCGTAAGGCATACTGGTTGGCTCTTGGTGGCTCAAATGCTATTCGTTCTTCTACAACGGTGGTCATCTAAAACATTATGAAATAAACTACAAACTTCGCTCTATTTTATTTCGGCCGCCCTATCGGGAACTTCGAAATTCGCAAATTTCGAGGAATTGTCTCTGTCTCTCTAATGCCGCCTTCGTTGGATTGTCAAAGACAAAAACTCGAAATTTCGAATTCCGTAGTTCGCAGCAAGAGGCCAGTACTTTAAGGTCATTATATGCTGGTTTAATCTAGAATACGATGCGCCTGCGCAGTCGTCTCTGTCTAACACTTACTGCCTTCATTGAATTTAATCTTCCGCTCGTAGAATAGGATTCCGTGGGCGGTGCAGCGCGGCGCCGTACATTGTTTTATTGTATAGCGGCAGACTGAATAAAAAGTAAAAATAGGCCGTTTCGAAAAATTACCTGTATAAGTAATCAAGTATAGGTAGAGGTACAACTTACTCTCCACTCTGTAGCTTAGTTGAAAATGGAGGACTCAATCCAAATAAATCGCATTGTAAGATTCTGTTCATTCATTATTATACATTGTGAAATTTTAATGGTTGTTCACCGTTTTAGAGCTGTTTAGCATCGTTTCCCGACTAGAAAAAAGGCGGAAGAATATTTTTCTCTTAAAATATATATACATTTTATAGAGGGTGTTTGTTATGTCGTTAGCCAAATTTGGATATGTCATTCGCGATCACCAGTACACAACATTTTTGAAAAAAAAAGTGACACTTTTTTTAGTTTTTTTTCCCGTTTTTTATCCGGCAAAAACATAATTTGTGGTCACTAGGCAAGTTTGTTTCAATCCGTGCGATTCGATGGCAGACAAAAGGGTAGCAGGTTTGAGTAGTCAAGTCTTAGCCAATCAGGAGTTCATCACAAGCACCGATCAGCCGACGTCACTCACCCCACCATCGGCACTAAGCAATGAATAAAATGTCCTATCTACATGCACACACGATTGTTATTTGATTAAAACTGCCCAAGCGCATACCTACCTGTACCTGCTCGTCGTCATCAACAATTCAATTTGCTTAGAGAGTGCATTACAATCGATATCTGAGGTAAACCAGTACGCGTTTGTATGACGGAACATTTAAGTTACTCCGTTCTTGAGGTCAAATTATGCTGGCTCGGCTGATCGCAAGATGCCATGTGCCATTTGTACAGCACTCTGTAAACAAAGAAGGAGTGCGCTTGCTTGAACGCGCTCGATTCAAACTACCCTCAGATCGGCGCGCAACTCAAAATACCCTCATTATTAGTACTGTATGCGATAGACTGATAATGCTGTCTCGTTGGATTTACCTGCAAGTTAAGCTCCACCTCCATTCCCCACCACGCGTAGGAAACTTGTTACGTACGTTATAACGCATTGAATTAGTTACCTTATGCGGGTTAATTAAAGTTGCAAACTCAAACACCCTTTCCAATCTGATTTGGCAGTTATGAGATGGCGGGGCAGTACGCAAAGTAAGCAAGTGATCATAGTGACCAAACATTCGTTAGACAATGGGATTTAAAAAAAAATCTATAACAAAAAGGATAATGAAAAATGGATTATTTTTGTTTTACCAAATATTTTTTTACGCCTTTACCCAACACATATTGCAATATGGCTAATGATATAACAAACACCCTGTATGGAGCATCGGGTAAATTGTAAAGATACTGCCCCATAGAAAAATCAGTCAACACTCGCTTCTGGTGCAAAGATGCCGATAACGCTCGCGGCATTGCCGCGTTAGATAGCTATGGCCAACCTCTGCATCAGAAAGGACTGAGCGGTTGTCTTCTCCCATTTGCCTGATATTAAAAGTAAATAAAGGTATTTAAAAGGAAAAATACTAATGTTATGTATTGTTGCAGTGCTGCGGACAGTGCGGAATCACCTATTTTGGAGGAAGCCGGCGAGAGCGGTTCTGAACAGAAGCCCAAGCCACTCGTCAAATATGGCGAACTCGTCATTCTCGGGTAAGTCCTTAAACCCGCCGCTAGTTTTGCTAAGGGTTCATCATCATCATTTCAGCCATAAAGGCCTGGCCACGACATTGGTATAAGCCTTAGACTCTAAGGCGACCGGCTTAGCGGAAAACCATACGTGCGAGAGGGAGTTCCCATATCGGCATCTCGTTCCAACTTATGGATTCGCTCGCCGCTGGTCGCCTACTAAGACGTCGACTGCTTAACATAGGCCTCCCCTTTGGCCTCGACGTACACCGATTGGAAGCGACCTAGCCTGCTACCGCAATCACCGAAATTCGTGAATTTCGGGGATTTGTCTCTGTCATTCCAAAGAAAACATCATTAGAGTAACAGAGAAAAATCCTCGTGCGGATTTCGTAGCTAGCGGGAACGCTGCATCCAGCATCTCCCGGCGATCTTCATAAGTTCGTCTGTCCATCTTGTAGATGGATGTAGTACACTGCGTTTGCCAAACCAAAGGAATTCTTCGCTATGGTTAGTTCAAGTAATTAATAAGAACGTTGTGAACCAGGATACTAATTAGACTATTTTACAAAGAACAAGAAAATCATGACCTTAAGTAAGAAATTGCGTCTTCATTGGTTGACCTTAATCATTATTGCCTATTGTTATTTATCGGTTAACTACAAATGGAATTATCGTTGTAGACGCGTTTGAACTACTGTATGCAATTGCCATCAATGCCGCATGACATCGGAACGAAATTGCAGCAGCGATATAGTGAAAAAAATCGTGTAAAATAAAATGCCTAACATAACGTATATTAATACCATATTTAAAAGTATGACATCTATTTCTAAGTTAGAGTTCACTATTGTAAAATAATGTTGAATTAAAAAAAACGTGTCGGTTGTCGGTTTTACCGCTTCAGTGACGAATCAGTGTTCAGTTTAGTATTATAACGGGATCATACGCCTTTACGTAAATAAAGCGGTAGCGAACGTAATACATGCGCTAGCGATGCGTGCGAATCCATTATTGTGTAACGATAACGATGAACCGAAGAATATTTATTAATTAAACCGGTATCACGCCATACAAGGGAACTTTTATGAATACGTAATGTAATGTGACTATTTCGGATTGTGTTTGTGACTGTTACTGATAATTTGCCCGAATTCGTTTAATGCGGGCTGCGACCATATTTAAAAATATGGGCATCTAACACGAGTTCAAAAGTGCCCCCAAAATCGATTATTCTATTGTGTTGGTGGGGCTCCTGCCATAAAGGTGCATTTAGACCAAACGAGCAATTCGCTCATTCTATCCCCCACTCCACGAAATTCGTTCGTTACACAAAATGTGAAATGTTGAAATTCGTTCATTTCGTAGACTGGGGGATAATTATACAATTATACACCGCGCATAATTATGTCGTCGCAACGTCTTTGACAAAAAATAGAATATAGTCAATCAAAACTGAGAGACCAATCACAACTAATTCATCGGATATGATTCGTTTGCAGCTCCGATAATTCTTACAATATATTTCAGCGATTTAAGAGGAGGAAATTATACTAATACTACCCTATTTACGAGATTGATTAAATCCATTTATACCCAAATATTATATCCATGAATCGTTCAATCATTTGTCAGTAGTAAACAAAAAAATGTAAATATGTAGACTGTTTTGCTAGAACATATTGGTATAATATTTTGTGATAGTTTTTACGATGTTGTTTGTATTATGATAGTTGGCATTTGTACAAGTATTACAATTACGTTATCTAATTGATTTTTAGCAGTAGGTATTGCATGTTTGGCAATCCTAAATGTTTTCTTTACCAATTCCAACTTGGATATTAAATATTAAATACTATTGTTGGTAACTCGTCATTCTAGTTTACTAACGATAAGACCCGCTTGTCTGATTCCGATTATGAAGAGAAAGCGTAATAAAATACGTCTGCCTTTCCGCTCGGGTGTTCCTTTTTGTAACCGGTCGTTATTATCGTATCGTAGGATAATCGTTACTTATTGGTATTTTAAGAAGGTACGTGGGACGCATGGAGAAAAACTTGCTAGACACGCATACGCATGAAGTAAATGTGAGTTGGAAACCCGACAGGAATTATCGAAAAGCTAAATAACTGTAAGGTCCTACCGAGACTATGGATTTTGTCTTGGCCGAGACCGAGACTAGTGCAATTTAGTTCGCGGCCGAGAATCTCTGTCGGACCTTAAATAACTGTAGACCCAGTGACCGAGGCTGTTTACCTATAGGCCGAGTGGTTTCACCCCTGGAGTGCCTAGTGACAGATCCGTCCCAAGCCATGTGGACTTTTATGACAGCGGCGTTCCAGGGGTTAAGAATCAGGCGCGAAAGCTGAGGACGTAGATTCAAATCCCACCTCCGGGGTTGGTTGGTGGTTTTATGACATCTAATATTTTAATGTTACACTCTTACGTTTTGTGTCCAATTCGAACCTCGCGTTATTTGTGCACTGGCCCTTATTTAGGTCTCGCCTAAAAATGGCAGATACCCATCAGCGATGTTCTTTATTTTTAGAAGCGGAGAGTAAGGTCGTAGCCAACAGTGAACATCAAGCCCGTTACAGCATTGACCTTATATCTAAACTGATTGTCGATTAGAAACTTTTCTTAGTGTGTAGTCCCCTTTACATTCTCGCCTATAAAATGTTGACCTCAAGTGCAGCGGATTGATAGTTCACGATCAATACTAAACATGGCTGTACTGTTGATTATAACGTTGCATACAAAATGAGTGGTATTGCGTGCAAGCCACATGGAAGTCCATGTACCACGAAGTATCGAGCGCCACTTAATTTTACCCTTGGCTAAATATCTGTGTGAAGGTCCGGTAAATAGAGATAAACGTGATTTGTGGTTTTTATAACCTAACAAAGGTTATAAAAACCCTAGGTCGAATACATACTGCGATCTTTTGACAGAACATATACAAACATAGAACGAGCATAAACTAAAAGCCTTGATTTTCATTCTTCAGCAGCACCCTTACCACAAGAACAAGGTGACAGTACAGTCGCCATCAGATATATAGGAGCGGCCGGGGTGTTCACGAATATCTGGGCAGGCCTCTATTGTGTGTGCTAGAGTGTACAACAGATATTTTTGAGCACCATTGCTGTTTCGATATATCTGATGGTGACTAGCTCGCGAAATATACACCTGTCATTGCTTAATTAATACAGTTAGACAGTGACAGGTATCTCGCTGCGAGATACTGTCGTCTTATTCTAGTCCTAAGCATAAGGGCCTTCGTCACACTACAAGGGGCCTGAACAGAAGACTATAACTAATAAAATGTCTATTTTATAACACAAATCAACTAAAACAAACCCTCGCTAATTTATTAAGATATTTAAATATCAATATAAACTTTTTTAATCTGCAGGAAATCTAGTATTCTGCAAGAAATCTAGACATGTTTGAGTACTGGCAGCAGCACACACAGTGCTGTCATCCTTGTCACGCTTATAGAGACACAAACATATTTTGTCACTGTGCCTTGTTATCTATTTCATGTCTAAGTATAGGCAGTTGATCCACTTTTCTAAGGTACAGTCCGCCATAAAACAACTACTTGGATTTTATAAATTGTATAGGCCATCACTACATAGTATAAAATAATAGTTATTTGTTATACAAGGGTGCAAAGTTGTATTTTACCCGCGAGTATGAAATTGAAACACGAGCAAGCGAAAGGATTCTATAGTTGAACCACGAGCGAAGCGAGTGGTTCTAAAATAGAATCCTGAGCGCAGCGAGTGTTTTAACATACGAGAAGTAAAATACATTTGCACCCGTGTGTAACACAAAACTTTTCCCCTCACTATAGCGAGGAAACTCAAAAAAGGTAATTATTTGTTCACATTACAATCATCATCCGGTTAGTGATAATAATTTTCCAAATGCATCATGTATTTAATGCAAGATTTTGTCGCAGTAAACTTAGGACGAAAAAGTAAACGCAGCACGATTTTAACACATTCCTGTAGTTGCACACCAACGCCAATGCATTATTAAATCATTCTCATTCATTATTTTTACAAAATTATAACAGAACACCCTGAAAGTTGTTTAGTTTACTATTTTTATGCGTGTTCGAGTCGGTAAATAAAGATTATAACCTATAATATTCTTTGACAATGTTGACGTTGACATTTTCTGCGTTTTGTGATTGCATCTAGTCATCTTATCATCATTCACTAAAACAATTGTTACTTATGGAATTTTAGGATTTATATGTTAAAATCATCATACTATATAAAGGTTTGTATTTTACACTAAATTCTCAAACAAATTATTTAATTATCATTAATATGGAACGATTTCCATGAGCATTTTACGTTTTGTTATTCCAAAACCAAGGTCATTACTTTGCCACACAAGTGAATAATATGCGTTTTTACACGTTCGTATTAAAGGATAAACGAGCACTTTACGAGCTAGTGAGGGGAAAAGTCACTTTTTCTGTCCCTATGTCCCGCTTAAATCTTTAAAACTACGCAACGGATTTTGATGATATTTTTTTTACTAGGTAGAGTAATTCAAAAGGAAGGTTTTTATGTATTAGGTATATAGTACCCGTGCGCAGCCGGGGCGGGTCGCTAGTAATAGATATACGTCTTGCCCTTATAAATAATTACACGGAATACCATATTGTAACGTACTTTCAGTAACTTGATATTCCCAGTTTATTTCAGCCACCTCGCATACAAAATAAAACGTGATGTGACCAATAACATGTTGAATTCTTGCACAAAGTTGTCACTGCCTGCACGGTTCAAGGAATTTCTTTGTGGCGTTTGATGGTAATTGGTATGTTCTAGTTTTGTGTCTTAGTCACGGATTGATGTGCTCTTACGCGCTTATGGGTTAGTCTCAAAAATGTGCAAGTTTTCCTTCCTCCCCTTTGGAAACAAAGCAGATGAGTATATTTGCCCACCCCGTTAACAGTTTATTCTACTTAAATAAATGAGTATACCGTGCGCCAGTATAAAAAACGAAAAAAAAAAACTAAACAAACCTAAAATCTTGCATTATTTCGTACCGTCTTCATGTGTACATACTCTTGGACATTTTTTTTCTTTTTCTACGTGCGCTACTTATTAATGCGCCGTAATACCGGCACTTCGAGTCCCTTATCTTTGCCCGGGCTATCTATCTAGTTATAAAGTTAGTGTTGGGCGCACAGAAAATAACTAAATAGCATGAAAAACATTGAGTTGTGCTATGCTATAATGCTGTCTGTCCTAAAAGTAACGGAAGCTTCAACTGTTTACACTACACGAAGACACTACGGTATTAAATTTTGTTAGTATAGTATAGGTAGTATGGCATAGGGGATTATTTATTACTTACCTACTTAACTAATACTAAGCATTCTGCATTTCGAGAGTCGTAAACTTTTATTATGAGGGCATGAGTTATACCTATAGAATGACATACTATTGCGCATTGTGCAATGTCTATATTCACAGTTGTAATTATATAATAAATTATAATTAATATCAGGGGATGCTATAAATATCTACATACATATATTTTTTAGTAATAATATTAATTATTTTAGTTAGTTTCGTAAATCAAAAAAGACACTATCTTGTTTAGTCCTGACCATTCTTATATCAATTAATATGTTTTTTTTGTTTCATTTAATACAGAGTTACAGACCCATGGTCTACAAATTGTTAATTATGGGTGTAGATGATGGGTAGGCAACGTTTTATAGTTCAGAAAAGGTTGCCTACCTCTGCAAAATACACGAAGTCCAGACAGATAATCTCTGTCAATAGAAAGTACCTATGTATCGTAATCGGCCGACAAACATCGTCATCAACGTCATTGTTTTGCTAATCCTTACGGACAACAGCTTATCGGGCATTGCAATTAATGCATATATTTATTTATTTAATGCTAAATTGCGAATCGTCCCAAGTGCACTTATCATAAAGGCTTATACGACTTTTCTAAACTAACCCGGCAGTTGTAACATTCTCACAAACGGCTTTGTGTTTCCAAGACATAAGGTGGCATCTTATCGTCTTTGTTCGGAATTTAAAGGCCAATGGGACCTTGTCACAGCACGTCAACGTCTTGTATTTGTACGCAAATCATTACGTTAGTACAAAAAACTTGTACTGCGGTAGCGATCTAATATTTTGGCTGATTGTACAACACACGCAAGTGACATTTATTTCTCTTGTCGTTTAACTTTCGAAACTTTAGTTAGACCACTTACGTAGAAATGTGGACCGCTGTACTTTTATTTGAGTCCAACCCAAATATTTAAATGCTTTTAAGCGCGGTTTGTTGAATGAATGTGAAACGTACCGCAAAAAGTTTTACTCATTGCTCAAAACTAAAAGGTCTACATTTGTGTGTAGACCCAATACGTTACGACAGAAAGGTTCTGATAAGCCACTGTCACGAACGTACTGTCATCTTCCGTCTAAAGTCACGTTTATTCTGCAGTCAATCTCAGCGGTATCGCTTTACATTTGAACTTGTTGTATGAATTTAGTCGTCCTGCCTCTGCCATCAATGCGATACATGGATAAAAAAACCGGCCACGTGTGTCGTACTCACGCACGAAGGGTTCCGTACCGTTATTAATTTATGATAAAAATATTACGTTTGTATTGTATACAACAAACGTGACATTTATACATCAAATAAATATTTAAGGGAGGAGCTCCCTTAAACATATATTTTATTCTACTTATTAGTATTTGTTGTTATAGCGGCAATAGAAATACGGTAACGGGATACTATAAGTTTAAGGGTTCCGCGGAGAACACACCGGCTGTGTGACGGAGTTTTGTAAGAATACTGGTAATAAAAGTATAATAGAAAAAGGGAATAGAATGCAAATATAATATAAAAACAATTTACCAATAACAGCTATACATAGGTATATAAAATTCTTCTCTTTTTTATATAGCTCCGTCAAATATGTCATATTCTATAAAGGTTACATCAACAAATACTTTATAAGCCCTATACATACAAATGCTAAAAACACAAACCAGGGTTTCTTTGGCTGCAAAGCTCCATCGGCGTTGTCAGTGTCACTACCGCCTCTTTGCGGCTTAAACGTCACAAAGTTTCGGATACCGTCCGCTTCTTTGACAAATTGAGGCTAACCAATCGTTTACTGTAACCACTTAAGTCTCGGCACTAAATCTTAACAAGCGATTAAGCCAAGCAATCTGTCGACTTGATTTTATTCAGCATTCATTGAAAGGTTGATTGAAGAATTTGAAGATAGTTTCTTTGATTATGTGTCATGGATAAAAATGTACCTTAGGATCGACTGTTCTTACCTCCTAATTTCCAGTTGATCTAAAATCTCTTAACATAATTTGGAAGCCCACTCTAACATATTATAAACATAATATCGGATCAGTCTGGGACCGACCCCTATGTCATGTAACTCATGTAGGTATGTATGACAGTTGTCACCTGACAAAGGATGGCCAGGGACAGTAAAATAGGGGTCAGTACGTCGCAGATAATGGAATACAAACATTTGTTGAACCGATTTACGTTGAAATGGGCCTGACAGCTGTCATCACTTACAATTAGAGACGTCAAATGTCCCTTACAATTAGAAGCCGTGACAACCGTACGTAACCGCCGTGTCTACACTCAATCAATGAGGGTTTTCTGAAATGACGTTCATCAGGGCGGGGCGGTAGAATTGAGACGTCAGGTCCAGAAACTTGTCTAAATTCTCAGAGCGCCTATAGTTTTGTGTTTAAATGTTTTATATGAGTTAATAAAATAATATAAAAAAATAAAAATACCTTCTAGTTAGTTTTTCTTTGGGGCTAGATAATTGTGTTTCTTAGCGGGACATTACGACTAAGTGGCGCCACCTAGTGGCATACGTTTTCGAGAAAACCCTCATTGGGATCCTATATCACTCTAGAACCATGTCAGAACAGTGTCAACTATTAAAAGATTTTTAACAATGTGTTTTATAGCGTCACTTGGACAAGGTTCCTGAGTGGCCTAGGGTTCCAATTGGTTGACTGTGCCTATACTATAAATATAGAGCTTGTTCGGAAACTGAAGACACGTGACAGTATGGGCACGCCTTCGTGCCAGACGCCTTCAAATTCGGTACAGTTTACATTCTGAACGCACCTAAAAACGATCCGCTTTCCTACATAAACGGCTTCAAATATAATGCATAATTTTTCGCTTATACACGTGTACAATATACAACACGTGCATTCTTAATTCAAAATCATAACTAAGTTTACGATTACGAGGTTATATTAAAGTCGTTAACGTTTTATAACCGCGCGTTACGAAAGCGATTCGACGCATTGTTTCGACGCAGACGCAGACAGAGTGTTCGCATCGATGCGCGAACGCAAAGTAGCGATAGGGGGAACTAGTTTGCCGTGCTAACTCAAAAAAAAACACTAATACATACTAAACTTCTCCATGAAAACTTCAGTGAAAAAATAAAGAAAATATAATTATTCTTATTGTGATAAAGCTCAAAGTAAAGAATATAGGATTTTTGGGTTTCAAGATCAGGCGCAAGAAGTATGTGTTATTCTTCTTATATGTAGTTACTTTTGTGGAAGAACAACGTGTTCTGCATGTCATCAGGGGTTAAGTTATTTTCTTCATAGTACATAGCTTCATACTGGAAATTATGTTCTTGACTTCTTGTGCATGCGAGAGGCATAGACAGTAATAACTAAATCGAGGAAACTGTTCATTGGTCATGGTCAACTTGGTATTATTCTTATTGGCAAAACAGTAAACATACCTACCAGTTTGTCGCAAACGAATGATGTCAAATATGTATTTTAGAGTATCGTGTAAGCTAAAATCTAGCTTTTCTAAAAGCAAGTCTCATCTCAGGCAGTCTTGGTAAAATCTGGTACTTAGGTTGGACGGTCTGACAGCTGAGGCTCTACCGTGAACCACGAACGAACTGTTGCCTCTCTTTCGCATTCGTGAATTCATACGTAACACAGGGAGGCAATACTTCGTGGTACGCGGTAGCTCTGGTTTTCGATTCGCCTAACCTCTAGAAGCGCTTGGAATTACTCCTAGACGTTTAACAAAACTACCACGAGAGATGACACGGAAGCGTCACCAGAAATAGCACGAGTATGTTCACCTTTTGGCGACAATGACTAGCTGACGTACTTACATGATGCGCCACTGTCCTATTTTCCTGTGTCAATGACCCTAATTTGTAAAACGTGGCCGACGGCTAATACCGATAACTTAATTCGACCAAGAGTGTTACAAAACTTACAAAAGTACATTGTGGTGGTAAGTACGGTTTTACTAACGAGACTCGAGTTTGTAATCCGCTAACCGACTGTGATAATGTTTTTCATCACACTTGCGGACAAAAAAATAAGTGACAAAATATTATTAAATGACGTAAGTACTAACATTTCTATAACTCCCGCGCTGCATGCAATGCAAGGCGCCCTTAGAAAGCAAGTGTGATGAAAAGTACTTACCTAAAGCATTTTCCTTTGCCGTACAGTCGTCATCAGATATATCTGAGCGCCTCATAAATATCCGAGCAGACCTGTATTGGCATGGTGTTAGAGCGCAAGTTCAGATAATATATTCGTGCACCGTGGCTGTTTCATTATTTCGAATGGCGGATCAATCAACATCTGCAATAGGAGTAACAGATCTAAAATCTCTGATCTGTTATCTTAATCCTAGTGCAGCCCGCAGAGCACCTAATAATTTATCGTAGATTAAGATCTAATTGTGCACAACGCCAACAAATGATCTCTCAGTTTTGAGAAAATTTAATTTAAATAATGTTTTTTTCTAATTTAAATGTAAAAAAAGCTAAATATAAAGCATTATAAAATATGTAATAATTTTGTGTTTCTTTCCTGTAATATGAAGTCTAATTTTTTTGGCGTCCAGCTAGTGTTAGTGCCGGCGCCGGCCTGTCGGGGAAGAAAATAGTATAGTTTTTAATCAGCCCTTTCAGTCCACTGCTGGACATAGGCTTCTTATAATTGCCTATTTATGCGTATGGGATATATTAAAAGGCCCATCGTTTCCCTTTATAAGAGGGAATATTTTTCCCACTATGTCCAATTTTGCGCATTTCTAACATCTGTCAATTCGACTGGTATGGCGCTTTAGGTAATATTGATTCATTTACAAGAATTTGCATTCAGAAAGCAGGATTTGATGATAGATAACCAATGATGGAAACCATAGATGATAGGATCTTGGAGAAATCGGTTAAAGTTGGTTGTTTTGAAAGTTTTAATTTGATGATTATTATCCCGGAAAATTGCACTTTCCTCAGCACTCAAAATAACTCTGTTCTTTAATAGACAAAGTCGTGGGCAACAGCTAGAAAGAACGTAAAGGGAGACACGCATTCAATACTGTGGGAAAGGTTACTTCCGTGAGACAGAGACAATTTGCCGATACTGAACACAAGACCTGTTATGTCACACAGACGTCAGCTACTGATTTATCGATGGTTATCTTATCTGGAACTAGATGAACTATTACTTTAGTAGGTAAGGAAGTGACTAAGTCAGAAAAACTCAGATGTGTCGATCTACTTATGTTTCATTTTAGATTTTCAAGATTGACAGGCAATGTATATTAGCAGCAGAAATGTAAAGTGACTTTGCTAGGTATGTCCACAAAAGGTGAATCGAATAGTAACTGTTTTTTTTTTCTACACCTTCTCATCCAATACCTACTACTGAAACCATTATACAATTGAAACGATCGTTACTGTAAAATACAAAACAAATTAATTTCAATTTGGGTATTTCTTTCATTGTTTAAAATTGAATGGAATAATGTTTTTGTGTCCTTTCAATCCTAAAAAATTTCGATGATAATTAGTGTAGTGACTAAAGCTGGTTGAATCGTAGCGTTTACGTTAATTTATATTGTTTTAATTTTACCTTAAGGTGATCTCAAAACAATAAATATTAAGTCATAAATTATACAGTAAATAATGTTAAGGTAATTGAATAACGCGTAGGTCCCGATGTTTTGACATGAAAAGTAAGTACTTCTTCGTCATCAGTTCAAAAATCAGTATGAAGATTTGTTTAGATAGTCAATGTCCATGTACAATGGCTCTATGTCGATTAGACCTTAATATGAGTAAAATACATCACACCCACAACTCTTCGCGTGTGTGTCGTAAGAGTCGATTGACGGATTTATGTGTCATGCCAAAGATCATTCACTTATTGACAATTGATTATGGGCAGCAGCATCATAATACGGGTAGTCTACATACTGCTGCGATCGCCAACCCGTTTGCCCAGTGTGGCGAATATGGGCATTACCTCCTAACTGATCCATATCCATACGCTCAGGTATAGGTGGATTTAGACCAAACGAGCGAATGCTCTTTCTATCCCCCACTCTACGAAATCAACGAATTTCGACGAATCACGTTTTGTGTAACAAACGAATTTCGTAGAGTGGGGGATAGAATGAGCATTTGCTCGTTTGGACTAAATCCACCTTAATAGGATAGACTTATTTCCAGCGGTGGATTCGTCGATTTCGATCGGTTTTTTGGATTCACCCGGCGGGTCTCCTATAGTAACTTAAAAAATAAACTTTAATTATTTAAACGTATTTCCATGCAATTTGCCATGTTACTGTTCATAATGTAATATAATAGTATTAATTTTTTTTATAGCCACACCCGTAATTTTTTATACGCGAAATCCCGCGAGGGTGAATCCAAAAAACCGATCACTGTTGATGAATGATTTATTTATTAGCAGTCTCAAAGAGGTCAACCAAACATCGCCCCAGGAAAACGCAGAGCAAACAAATGAATTGTTGTTTGTATTGTTTCCTGTGTCTATCATTTTTCTCACATGTTTGATAAACAAATTTTGCGGCCGGGTATTTCCGAGAACACTGCGCAGCTAAGACGTCTCTAATACGTCTTTCTTTTATTTAAATGCGTCTAATTTTCAGATATGTTTACGCTATCAATATCATTCAGTTATGTAAGTTTTGTCTACAGCGTATATATTATATTTTTATATCTAGTATTATCTGAGTATTTTGTATGAACGTGAAACGGCTAATAAAATTAATAAACTAAGGAATAATTAAAGAAGGACATAACAAGATGAATGAATTTCTAACTTGAAAACAATTTCGTACAAATTTGTATGTTACAATGATTATCAAAAGGTAGATTTTAGATTTTGGAATGTATGAAATTGGTGTTCGTTATATAATACTTTTTAATGTGTTGCAAAGCACAAAAAACTTGTCACAAATAACGATAATTTTAGTTCACTAAATCAAGGAAAATAAATACCACATTTGTATACTTGTTACCGTACAAAGTCATGTACTTAATACGTAATATTACAATAATTAATAAATCAACCACCCGTACTCGGAAGGATATTTCCCATGAACTCCACAAATGCAATTTTATCAGTCATTGCAATTACATAACTTAAATCATCTACAGCTGGTATTTCACAGAACGCCACTGCAGCTTACGTCTAAACGTCGTAACCGACATTGGCGAGGTGTCGCTTACGCCTTTTAGATTTACAGAGGTGTACATTGTTTTAGAAGAGCAAGAAGTTGTACAATGTTGCGCCGGTCTCATGGGAAGCCTCACAAGCCTTTGTGTAGTTATATAATGCTGTCACATCACAATGATATAAGTGTACCAACTTAGTGGACGCTTGACGGCTGAGCGCCTATGTTAAACAAATGCCAACGTATGCGAATTGCCTCAGTGTACGCTGACCAAATCTCTTGGACACAAGACACAACACACCGCTGTACGACCTGCCGGAGATACCGCTGTACGCTCGACACTCAGAACGCCGAGTGTAGGTAATAACTTATAAAAAATGTCTCGATCGCGTTTACGTTTACATCGTCATTTGTATGAAACGTTCAAGACCTTACAATTTGTCTAAAAAGAAAATGTAATTTATCTCCTTGTAGCATATATACTAAGCTATATTTACATAATGGATTAGAGGTGCCAAAATGGTATGGACTTGATTGTGCAAGCGGGGCTATCTACAATAAGTAGGCACAGTAAACGTCTTCAAAAATAACATGATACCCTATTGCAAGTGTTGTATTCTCATCCTGTAAACTATTTAATTACCAGGTCATGTTTATTACAAATCAAACAGAAATAGATCCGAATCCGAACAACGACAGAGTTTGGTTACGCGGCGTAATAAACTACCTACTCGTATATCGCTTCTCTGTTTACCCAAATATTTGATCGCTGGTTACGCAAAGAATCAATACAACTCGAGAAGTTGGTACAAATCAAGTCGGAGATAGGAGCTAATAATACCTTTGCAACAGAAAACGTAATATACAGAAGCTGCACACTTATTTTTAAAAGACTAAAAAAAGGCTCAGTATCTCCGGAAATCGTCAACGTGTTTTGTTTTTTTTATCAGACGGGTATATGATGAGATGATGATTAGTCTGATGATGCGGGATCTTGGATAAATCGATTGAAGTCGGTTGTTATTTGGTGGTTACTGTACATATTTTTACTGGCAGAAGCATTTTTATCTGACTATCCATCGGTGGACCTTTTATTAATTTTAACTTGTTAATGTCATTCTACAATGTGAACGATGGAAAAACTGTCATTTTCATTTTATTAAAAGGTCACAGGATTCTATAGCCAACTGTTCAATTAGCCATCAAGCTTTTGATTTCAAACGCATCAACCTTAATAAAACTAAATATCGGAAAAGAGTTCCAAAATACTTCAACAATCGTCATGAATAACTACATAATTAAATAGACGCACACAACACACAATAGAAATTTTATCTCCATCATACAATTTTCTTTTTAAATCTTATACGAGATCTTCAAAAGTACAAGCTAAAATATTAAATGTGGCTTCAGGCATGTCGACGCTTGAATGCTTCATTTCAAAAAGACTAACTTTGTCTGGCAGTCCGACGTCTGCATATTAAACTTTCTGCGCTCATACGCCGAGTTAAGAATGGCCAATAAAGCAGATAAATTGGGTGAAAGTAACGTTCCAGAAACGTGGTAGGTATTGTAGTGTCCGGCGCAGAAACAATAAAATATTCCGTTTGCGCACAATGCCTCAAGTAGGTCGTGAAATTACTGATCTCACATGAGTGTTTGTATTGTTCGAAAACAACCATCACTCACTCGAACTACTGCTAGAGACGTGTACGTAACATAGACTGCCTATCGTCTATCTAAAGAGTTGCCAGGATTACCTATAGCAAAATCTAATAGGACTGTTTACTTCAAATTTGCACGGCTTCAATACCCTAGGCCGCTCAGGAAGTGACTTTAAGAATCAGATTATAATGAAATGTCTTACTAATTTGATTAGTGGCCTAGGTTTCCCATTGGTTGAATGTATTGTAAGCAGGAACTGAGAACCCGTTTATGCTAGCGTTTTAACGCACGCGGCGCTTTTGAGGGATGTGATTTAGATCGTCAATTTTATATGATAACTGCGTTAGTCCATGTGTTAAAAACAGTTTCGACTGTATTGTTACGAAAATCAGAACGCGACTACTTAGCTACTTCTTACTGACTGTGCATACGTAATGCGGTAACTCTCGCTGTCATGGCAACCAGACAGCTGTATCATAATCAATACTCTTTGTCATAACTCGTTATGTTTCTCTCCCATACATTATTATCAATTGTATTGACTATAGAAATTGTGGCTTATTGACTTGGGATGTAGGGTACGGGTAGTATGGGAACACGGCCGTGCTGAGGTAAATCACTTGTTATCGTAAAATTCGTAGATAAGTAATATAATTATTTTCAAACAATTACTAATTAAATGTACCTCGTCTCTGTCACACCTAGACAATCAATATCGATATACGTAATTGAGGAAGATTTATTGTTGATATAAACGTCGTTAGTTATTAACACGTATTTACTACGAGAACCGTCTGTCATCAGTAGGTCGATGACATACTTAGATATCTGTTTTGAGGCCTTCTGTACATTAACGTAGCAAATCACGCTTCTGTATTGATAATAGAGGTCACATGTAATTTGTCAAAGTTAACGACTAGCACTGACAAAACGTCGGTTTAGATACACTTTGTATATCGTAATCATAGCGATGTCGGCGGCCAATCGTAAATTGCGCCAGATCACGAAATTCCTATCATAGCCATATCTTGAAACGACACCATTTCATGGTTTGACTAAGCATATCGTTCAAAACTCAACGTCAAGTGAGGTTCAATCAATTATGGTTATAGTGGTTAACTTGACCGTCCAATGAGCACACCTCCCAAGCAATAGATATAGATACCATGATTTTGTCAGTACCGCTGTTCGATCAGTGCTTTTCGCTCGCAAAAATCACCAACATGTTAGTAGAAGCGAGATGCACTGTAAGTTAAAGAAAACGGTAGCTGCAGCAGTCACAGCAAACAGAGGACCTACCGCGAACCACGATCGACATGTTTCCTCCCTGTCACACTTATGTACGAATTCGCAAGTGCAATTGAGCAACGCGTGGGTCGTGGTATCGTGGTTCACGATAGCCCTTTCTGGTAAGGGAATAGTTTAATAGGATTAGCTGGACGCGGACGGTTCAGCGGCTCGCATTACATAACCGCGTGTAAAGGGCTTCACGGGTTATTTTACACCTATACCTCGCATCCTAGTAGTAATTAGTAACAGAGGGTCCAAATTCGTAGATCTTTCAAGGAGACACGGAAACGTCACTAGAGACCAAAGTGATGGCGGCTATCTCGTGCGACGCTCCGATCTCGCAATCTAGCTAGCAGGGTTATGTTATGTTTATGTAAAATAATCTCTCATTATTGTTTAATGTCGTTCATCTTAAAAACGTACCCTCAAATCAGCCAAAATTTTGTAGGTAGTAATTTCTAAAAACAACTAACGTCAAGCTATACATGGTATGATTACCACTAGCAACTTCCAAGTTCGGTGGCACATTCTCATAGCAGTTTTAATCAATCGTAAACATCACATGTGGCTGTCATCAGGTCATCACATCACTGTTACTACTAGGTATCCGTTGAACGTTTAGAAATGATTTACAATGGCTTGCACGGATGTGATCTCCTACTCATCACCTTTTAGTGTCTAGGCATCAGGGTATTTATAAATAATTTCATGCATGGCTTGAGTTGGTCCCTACGTAAATCTGAAGCCAACAGTACAACGCTTCTGTCTTCTCCTTCTGCTCAACGTTACAACCAGAGGCAGTTCAGAACCGGAGCTTCCATATAAGCAGGGCACCAAGGACCATACGATCGTTACCATATTACCTGACCATTATACTTAAGGAACTAGATGCCGTCTATCTCTTTTACTTTTACTATGGCTCAGGCTAGAGTAAAAGAAATAGCATCAGGAAATCAGTCGCCAGGTAATTACCACATCATGTAAACAGCATATTAAAGAAGCAAAGTAGGTAATAAAAGTTAATTTGTGGAATGATGGAGGTTATTAAATATTACTACATATTGCGTGCATAGTCTTCCTGATTAATTGATTAACCTCAGTATTTCATTGAAATGCAGTTTTCCTAGACAAACAGTTATTAACTCTGTAATTAATCAGAACTTGACCCGGCATGTTTTGGCCTTGGTCTTTCTATAGTTATACAACTTTCAACTGCCTACTGCTGCGACCACGCGCTTAGCTTTTTTATCATGCCTACCTAATCGATCGCTATACCCGCAGTACCTATGTATGTAGATAGGAACTTATCTACGTGACTTAGGCTCGATTTTACCAAACTTTTATTAGAAGAATAACGCTTAACCCTTAAATGCATGACCATGACAACAATTTATTCAAATTTGAATTCTGAGATGCTGTCAACAGAGTCCAGAATTTATGATGCATATATACATCATTATGCATTTAAGGGTTAAATACTCTCGGATACTCGTAGTAATGTTAAAACTCCATGGTCATTTGCCATTAGTATTTATCTGAGACACTGAAGAGAAAGCGTTATTCTTCGAATAAACGTTTGGTAAAGTCGAGCCTTAGTATTTTAGAGTTAATCTGTTTATTTTGGAATGATTGATTTCTTTACTATTACTATCTCGTCCATAACATTGGTTGCAATACTTGCAATGGCTCCAAGCTAGATACACACAAAATTTGTTAGACAGTGATGAAGTATTGCGTAGGTCATCGGAAATACATGCAATAGCATTGCTATTTCTTGTGTTCTAAAATTCAGCGGAGAGAATGCCGGTCAATAAAATGTTATTAAGAGCAGGTCTATCTAAGTTATATACAGCCGAGGTAAACAAGTATTGTAAAACATAAAAGTCTTTTCAAATACGTAGGTATATACAGTCGAGGACATAATTACCTGACCCCTTGCATACAAAGTCTGTATGCGGGGGGGTCGGGTAGCTCTGTCTTCGACTGTACTATTTGAAAAGGTACTTTATGTTTTACAATATTCAACAAAACACTCTGAAGAAGCATGTAATGTGACACCGGAAAATCCGCTCAAAGTTGTCAAGTAATGTCGTCCGGCTCGCATAACAAAGTTGGTCTAAGCTTCTAATCGCAGACTATTTCCCATAGACTCCGCAATGTAATGTACAAAGATATAGATAGAGCCATTTGTTATTGTGAATCTTTCCACGTAATAAAGTCTAGAGAACTATTAAATAGTGGCAAACCCACTCTAGTACGACAAGTAAACCGCCCTCAAAATAATTCAGTCGATATGATGATTTCCACAAGTATATGGACCAACTCGTTCGATATGACTTCACATTTCTACGACTTATTTTGAGTTAGATAAGGGTACATCACATCTCTTGCTTTGACTCAGACACCCCTCAAATTTTTATTTATTTATTTATTGAATTATTAGACCCAACTTTAATTTTAAAAAATTACAATATCGTCCCACAAAACTGATAATACACTTAACGGCAATTGAATTGAAAATAAGAAATAGCGCCCTAATAGAATAAGCATAAATTTATAACTATCGATGGTCGTATTTTGCTCTATCTATTAAGCAAAGAGGAATCTGTGCTTCCATCAGACCGAAACTTGTAGCAAATTCTTTCCGGGGCATTTTCCGGAACCACTCAGCGACTAAATTGGAGGAAAGTAATAAAGTTAATAATCCCGGCGTGTCGGGGCAATTTACCGGTTTTGTCATTGTGACCTCTGAACCAGAAAAGCTTTCCAACTATTTTCTCATAAACTATCTATACATAAATTTCACAAGTCACGGAATGCTAAATCGATTATCGCTGTTTTCCTTTTCACCAAGTCGAGTTTCAATTCAATACTCTCATTCCCTAGTGTTATTGTACCGAAATAATCTGTTTTCGATAAACAGATATGATTGTATGAGGAAGCCTGGAAACTCTACAATACAATTCATATAGGTAAAATTCACTATAATGAAGGTTCAGATAAATGCATCCATGGCACATGATATGAGTCACACATGGAGCAAAAACGGTTTTGATAGACGGGCGACGCCGAGGCAATCCCATGTGGTTGACGTGTTCCGTATTGCCAATTTAGGTAGGTGTTACGTAACACGTAACAAAAAAGGGTATCAGAAAACAACAAATCGACTACAGCAAAACTGGCAGTCTGACTGTTGACCGTTTGATCTCGTATGAGGTCGGTATACCTTAGCTCGTCGCAACAATCGCAACTCGCAATACAGTTTACGGACATGGTCAATTAACTCGATCAACGATGGCACAAAAAGGGCACTAGGGTTACTTGATGTTCCGTTTTTTATTTCGAATAAAGTTACTGCTTTGAAAAAACTGATCGTCCTTGAGGCCATGTTGTTAAATAGTAACAAGAATACCGATAGAATAAATTTTTTTAAACTCTAACATTGTGTTTATATTTCAGATACAACGGTTACCTACCTGCTGGCGAACGCGGTCGCCGCCGAAGCAAATTCGTGCTCTACCGGCGACCGCAGGCCAACGGCGTGCGGCGATCCAAACACTACGTAGTGAAGACGCCGCACAGCAGCAAGGCCATCCTCGACGCCAGCCAGCACTCCATCTCGTATACGCTTAGCCGCAGCCAGGCGGTCATCGTCGAGTACACGGAGGACCCGGACACTGATATGTTCCAGGTGAGTCTAGAATACTCTAGATCTAATACTATAGTGGCGTAGTCAAGACCCCGGGTAGAAAGTTGACTGTATGTTGCCACAACGCGATCGCCGAAGCGGAGTCAAGACCAGGGGATTACTATGACGTACTAATGCGGTTTCAGTATAGGTCGAGAGAAAGGGACAACGGTATAAGAGTCGCATATCGCTGTATCTTTCCTTGAACCTAAACTGAACCGCATTAGTACGTCATGGTAACCCCCCTGTATGCTTAGCACATGATTGGCGCGACAGTATCTCGCCGCGAGATAGTCTATCCGTCCCACTTTTGTTAATATAGCTAGTGAAGGACGGGACATCTATGTCGCGGCGACATACTGTCGCACCAATCATGTGCTAAGCCTACTGGTGTGGTGTGATGATCTGATGATGTTAGTCCTTTAACTACGGTTTTATTTTACCTCATTCCGTCATTCCTATTTCGTGTTCCTGAAGATCAATTAAGATTCTCTTTTTTGTAGTGTTCTTGTTAAAGTAGGTAGGCTAGATACCTATCTACTTCAACAAGAACACTATAATCATCTACGTCAATATCGGACATAGGAAGGGCATTTTTTTGTCTATATGTAGACCTGCTAGTCATTCCCTGACTCTCGCTTTGTAAGTAATTGTGATTGGTGACTTAGAAGTCTTAGATATCCTAATACAAGATTACAAACGTGTTTCCTTGAATGTGGTAAATCCAGCTAACATTGTTTAGTTTAGTGCATACCTGTTACGGCTGTTACTCCTTGACCATGTGACGTTCCTTGACGTTCAAATAAAATGTTTCTCATCACGTTAGTTTATTTCAATTTAAATTACGAGTACTATGTAAATGTAAACGGAATTGACTGCGTCTTTTAACTAACATGCGTTAAATTACAGACATGAACGTAAATTGTACATAATGGCTACACGACACACCTTGACCGGTCTCACATAATCCGCCACACACGGTTTTCCCTGCACGTACACCTTAATGCTGCAATACATTATTCACTTCTAATTCTCTGAAAAGGCACATATTAACGCTCTGATCCTACCCAAGCCTGGGTTTATGGACCAGAAAAATAAACAGACATTACATTTATTACCAAATCTCGTTAGACGTTAAATTGTTACACCATGAATGAATCCCCTGCGTTTCGAAATTATGTCAGCATATAAACACAGCGGGTGTTTATTCCCCTCAAAATGGGCTCGCTTATCTGCCAACAGACGTTGTCTGTTTGCCTCTGAACTGAACAAATTGCTACAGCGCAAACAAAGGTTGCTAAATGAGGGACGCCTCCATTTACCTAACTTCTGGAACCAATAGTTCACATATCTTGAATTCTGGGAAATCTACTGCGGAATGTCTCCCGAACGACCGCTATTTAACATTTCAAAAGCGCCTAGTATTTGTTACGGAATGTTTTGATTGAAGGTGATTTTTCTCCCAAAAAATTTGGTTTCGTGCCAGGGACGTAGCGCGATCACGTGTCGTTTAATGGAAATAACTGACAGGTCTGTGGCAAAATTGCGTGATGCGAAGTCGAGACTAAAGCGATTAGGGCTCAAATTTTTATATTTTCTATTTTGGCCTCGAAACTGTTACACACCAGGCCACTTAACAACAGTCTTTTCACGTCACATTCTATTTAACGAATTGAATTAAACTCAAGTAGTACCTATAAAGTTTTTCAAGGTTTAAGATCAAACGAGAAAATTAACTAACAAATCTGTGGCGAAACAGCGGGTCTAAAGCAATTAGGCCACAGACTTTGTCATTTTCTATTTTTATCTCAAGTATTTTATTTTACAACGGTTTGTTCCGGTTAAGTCCTACTAAAGTTAGTTAGTTGTGAACTCCAAAAGGTTTCAAGACGCAAGATCACTGTAAAATCTGTAAAGGTACATACAAAATGTTTACTTTAAGACTTCTCGATCACTTTCTACTTAAAGACAAGATTTCTCAAGCGGCTCAAGGTTCAAGATCGCTGTAAACTCCTCCCAAGTGCAGCACAGTGTTTACCCGGCGTCCCGGCGCCGCCCGTATCTAATCGGCTGGGTGAGTGCCCCCCGGCGAGAACAATGCGTTGGTCCCTGCAACAACAGGCTTATCACATCTGCGCTATCTGATAAAGAACACCCTGGAGCTAATGAACGGGTTTTCCGGGTACACGACATTTCTATGCGGAATTTGACAAGGGTCTAGTTATTGTTTGTTTATCGGGTTGTAAAGAAACAAAATAACATAACAACTGTCCGCAACGAGGCAAAATATGTAGTTGTATTGCATCACAGTTGTTTATCTGATAAAGGATTCATAAAAACCTTTAAACTAGCTTTTTTGGGTATCCTGATTGGTATGTCAATTCTAATGTTGAATTTACGAGTCATATAGCATTTTTATATCCTTTAAAAATGTTGGTATGACGTATGGCATGGTGTAAATAAAGACAAATAACAAACCATACTGCCCATAATAACAATAGGCGGGCAATGACTTGAATAACTCTTATCATATCTGTTTATCTGATAAAGGTTACCCTAAAAGCCATTGAACCAGCTGTCCTCGGTACGTCACATCTACGCAGAATTTTAGAAAGATACAGCACAGCAATACACAGTATTTACATAGAGTAACATTCATTTAGTTTTTTTAGGGTTCCGTAGCCAAAATGGCAAAAACGGAACCCTTATAGATTCGTCATGTCCGTCTGTCCGTCTGTCCGTCTGTCACAACCAATTTACTCGGAAACTATAAATGCTACAGTAACGAAATTTGGTAAGGATATGTGTTGTATGAACCGCTACAGGAATGTGATACTAAATTGTAAAAAAAACCATTGGGGTGGGGGCCCTCCATACATGTAACTGAGGGATAGAATTTTTTTTTTAGTTGTACATAAGCGTGTGGGGTATTAATAGAAAGGTCTTTGAAAATGATATGAAGGTTTATACATCACATTTTTATTTAAGCAAATCGTTTTCGAGATATCAGGTCTCAAAGTCTGAAAAATGTGTCCCCCCCCTCTATTTTTTAAACTACTCGATATAAAATTCTGAAAAAAATATATGTTATGCACATTAATTAACTCTATCAACGATTTTTGGTTTGATAAAATTATCTCCTATAGTTTTTGAGGTAGGTTGATTTAACTGTATTTTTTAATAATAAATTGATAATGGTACGGAACCCTTTGCGCGCGAGTCCGACTCGCACTTGGCCGGTTTTTTCTTTTAACATAATAGCGTAGTCTTGGGTATATAAATAAATAACAAAGAAGCTCCTTCGTAAATAGACACATCCTTATCAGATAAAGAATTAAAGGAATGCCTAAAAGTCAATGAACAGCACCGGTATGCATGCCATAGTATGCTAATTGATAAGTCATTCTACGCAGAATTTCACAAGGGTTGTCTAGCTAGTATTACTTCTATACTTTTAGCATTATCGCATGGGATATATAAATAGAACAACAAAGACAGACTGCATAATTAGAAAACGGTATCTCATTTCCGTTAAGACGGCCGTTATAGTAATTTGTGTCGGTGACTTAACCTTTACGATTTTTTGCAATTTGTTGGAGAATGTAGGTAAACACTCGGAGGATATACGCCGCGTCATTAGCTTTTTGTACAATTGCTGGCAATCCTATGGGGAGGCGAAGTTCGTTGCCGCCGGTGGACGCGCGCTCCACTCCACATCCTGTTTGAGACGCCATTTCATTGTTTTCACTTACGCACACACGCAAACTATATCATATTCACGTAAACAAACCTTTATTTCAAACGATACAACAGCGGAAGCATCGAAACGAGAAGTGCCTATTAGCATTTTCGGCGACTGTCTTGTGATGAATTTTAATGCCTCAACCACAAAGCACGAATCACTCTGTTTTTCATTCATAATAATTCATATCCGCTATAAACTATGCATTGAATGACGTGCGATATACAACAACGGAAACAGTATGTAGAACTTGTTTTAAACAAAAAATAAACTGCTCGCAGTAGCTTGCTTTTGCGTCTTTGCAGGACCTTGGAGTCGGGCGTTTTGGAGCGATATATAAGTTTAACATTAATCTTATGACAGATTTCTGTAGGGTTTCATTCGAATGACCTAGTTTCGGTATATGCTTCATTACTCCGGAGCGATTTTACCGATATATGCACCTAGGTTGGTTAACAAGACCCGGTTAAATTAAATGCTTCACTAACTCATACATAGATGAAAAAATATTTTGGCGACCAATGGGAAATAAATTTTTAAGGGTATAATTTTCAGAGACTGTAAATGAAAGCTTTTTTGCGTCAAGATTTAAACACAACATTCGCAGTTACTTCCCTACTTTTAACCCTACAGTTCTACCTACACTATCCTAGATTGATGTAATTGGGTCCATTGTGATTTTGTATAGCCTTTCTTTATCCTCGTCAGGACTAACGTTCCGGGGCAAATGTCAGTCACCTTTTATTGATCGAGGACAGGATTCTAAATTCAGACGGCACGAATTCGTCTTAAGGTGATATCGGACGGTTCATTTTTCGTTCATTTTTTCGTTTCATTCGGCATCTTTCACTTAAAATGACACGTCTGACCACCGAGTGAAACAAAAGTGCCGAATGAATTCATTAGTGAACCGATCCAACAATGTTGGATATTTTCATTCGGCATCTTTCACTCGCACTCCGAATGAACGGAAAATTAAAGAGAAAATTAAAAAGTCATCAAGGTCTCTTGGAAGTCACTTTCAAAGCGAAAATAAAGATTACCTAACTTTAAAAACAAACTTATCGTCAATGGATTGAAAGACCATTAAATATTGAGGTGACCTCGGTTGTTGACCTAGGATCTGGTTTATATGCAAATACCTTTTATAAGTCAACTGAATGGTGCACGTCTGATGAATGGATCAACGCCCCGCTGACCTACTGACCCCACTGCTATATTGATTCAATCCTGGCTGTAATTTTAAGGGATGATGGATTTAATGACTTTGCAGTTGATTTTCTTGGCTTTTTCCAATCAGCCAACTTCTCGCCCTTTACTACTGTTACAATTTGTTCCAATTTGTATTTGCATTGTTCGACGTATCTGACCATGCTGGCATAGAATTGTCTTTGTTGGCCAGTTTGCACTTAGCAGTATTATCATTACTTTTTAGAGCGCTTATATTTTTTCTCAATTCCACCTTTGTTACCAATTTGCTTATTCACTTAAAACAAAACTAGGTCATACAAAAATATGAACTCTTAAATACTAGTTGACTGAACGCCTATTCAAATACAGTTATATGCCTCCATTGCTGTATTCAATAAGAACTGTTTGGTTCAATGCGTTCCAACTAACTTCCCAAACCTCTTATCTGACCATCACAATCTTTACTAACGTCAACTTTATTCTGCCACAATAAGATTGCTTTTGCAATTAAATTGTGAGGTGCACATCGAGCTGTTGGATTTGAACTGGTTGCACAAAACGCGGTTGATGCGACACGTTCTGTGGCCGTCGAGTCCGCAAATTGCACTCTATACTGCGAGGACGATAATTGAGTTACTGTTCGCAACAAAGGCACATACAAATACATACTAGCAGCATTATATGGTTCTGGCTCATTCAAAACGCATTTTTGATAATTTCTTATAGTAATTCCACTAAGTCTCAATAATCTCCAGGATAAAGTAATTGCTGCACACGATGATGTAGTACTACATCATCGGTGATAAAAAGAGCAGTTTGCACCCCTTATGGGAAGGTAGTCTCTATGCTGCCGGAATAAAATGAAGACTTCATTTTCTTCCAAATTTCTTGATAACCTAAGCGGTCAAATGATGCAAAAATAAATAAATTTAACATTATACCATTTCTTGATCGAAGGAGAAGATCGTATAAATTACAACTCCGTAGTTTCTTTCTTTTGCCATTTATTTCTGGTTAGAAGTGCCCTTTTCTTATCGCTCTAAAACTGTCTGATAGCCGGAAACCTATTGCGGAGCAGCTCAGATACCCAAATTCAAATTCACTTTGAATTAAAATGGAGACCGATTCTCCTATGGGTATATTGAGCCTCGAAACGCTATACTTAATTGAGTTGATCGGCATTCACGCGTGCATCCCTCTTAATCCCTTTTCCCAAATTGCACGAGAGAATTATGGGACCCCTACGTGCAACTTTACTTTAAGAAGAAATACTATCTGCAAAGTGAGGCATCGTATTGCTTTTGCCGTTTGTCACTTAATTTTTAGAAAACATTAGAGTATCATATTGTGTCGGTGATACGGATTTAATGGAATCGACCATTAGCGCTTAAGGTCATGCACTTATTGTAACGCTTATAGACGACGAAGCGAGACATACGTTGATTCGATTTTCGTACGCTTGCCCTAAATCCCTAACGAATACGTCAATTTTCCACTGGACATGTAATTACCGCTGCATCCCATTTTAATTGGCTCGGCGCGCTGGTTCGTTTACCTCGTTGCACCGGGTGATGCGCGACGTCACGGCGCGGGGCGTGACGTCAGAGGGAGGCGAGACGGCCTGGTCGGGCCAAGGACGTCGCCGGGCCGACCGCCCCGCAACACCCGACCAATCAATACGGTTGCCTGCCAACCGTCTGCTGATCTAGACTAGGACTGCCATTATTAGCACATTTATTACTGCAACCAATGATATATCCAAGCAGTTATACTCAAGCTTAAGAATGTCTCAACTTGCACGGTGGCAAAGGCGTGATCCGTCTAATATATGACAGGAACATGATGGATTAACTGGCAGGCATTGCAGGAACCAGTTAGCCGTATGATATTGGAGATCAATCAGAGCTACGTAAATGATGTCCTGATGGACGTTTTCTTCGCATGACAAAGACAATAATACTATTTGCCAGGTGCAACAATAATAGGTATACTTATTCTGAGACAATTCTCGCACTTTCAAACGATACAGGGCCGACCCAGGCTATGTATATTCAAACTAACGTAATATTGTGACAAAGATAAACGCTAAACCAGGATGCGGTAATCGTCTATGTAACTATGTATCAATGGAGAAAAGGACGCTCGGAAAGTTGGAAATCGCTTCGGTCAAATTGTGGACAACCTATAAGCTAAAGAAAAGTTTTTAGGTCACGAGTATTCTAAACTACTTACTTGGATATAAAGCGATATCGTGTAAAAATGTTTAGGACTACTAACAGACGTAAATTTGTTGTTTATTGACTATCCGACATCCGTAGAGTTGTTTACACATTGACCGGCGATTAATTCTAGTTATTCGTATTCGTACTACCTATTCGTTTTTGCTGGGAATATAACCCGAGGGCTACAAAAAATTACAAATACATAAAGCGTTTTTCGAAGCTGGGATAGAACTGGTCCATTACTTTTAATAAAACAAGCATTCAACCATCAATGTCTCTGGCGGGAAAAAAGTTAAAAGTTTGTCGTGTGCTATAAGTAAAGATTAATAATTAAAACGGTAGTCGGGGTTCTCCTTCCATGCTCCTCACTTCTGCCAACGCTACAAAGCGAGGGAACTGAAACACCCGGAGACAAGTGCTGCAAACTTTTGGCATCTAGTTAGAGAACAAAGTTTTAATAAAAATGACTGAACAGAATTTGGTAGGCATTTAAAAGTCCGTACAGCCATTTGCAACGTACGTACCTGTTACGTGAGAATTCGCATAAAAAATATCTAATGTTATTTGATTTCAAAAGGCGCGTTGAATATATATTTTTGACTGTTACATTTACATCAAGCCATACTATGTATGTATTATTTAACTCGTTCTTGCAATATTTTCTCATGGTTTTGGTTTATTTGTTCACTGACAAGCCCTGTAAATAGTCCTGGCGATAACCCGGTTTCTTTTATCTCTTTCTTGCGCAACTTCCCACATAGCTAAAATCGCAACGACATTTCATAACAACGCAGTGTATAACTTTTTACTAACCCCGATGAAATGTTTTCGTTCTGCTGTTATGTTCGAAGTGAAACAGGTATCGATCGTTCTATAGCCGCTGTATAAATTGTGGCGAGCAAAAAACGGTGACCAATAGGTACCTACCCGCTCCAACCGGAAGCCAGTAGCCATTTCCCCAAAGTGCTGGCGGGTATCCAACTAAATGTCCTTCTTTTGCATGCAAATACCAGAGCGAAAGTATTTTAAATTCTAATTGTTTGTTGTGAATTTTCGTGCCGCAACATGTTTTAAGAACGATATTTTTATACAGTTTTACGAGACCGCCTTGGAGGAGGAAGTGACATCTGTTTTGATGTCGATCTGCGAAAATACGTCGTTTCCGGCCGGTTCCTTGTGATACATGCCGAGATTTAATCATTCCCTCTTATTCTAAGGAAAATTATTTGGCAGCGCAGCTACCTATTTCGTTGTCCTAATTAGGCGAAGTAAAGCAAACATAGCTGCGTGCCAATGAAAAATATTTTCGGTGAATCAACAATCAATGACAAATGTTTGTTAGATTTCTGTATTATCTCTCTTTGGGCATACCCGCAAAGTGCCGCAACGCAGTATCGAATTACTCCAGATTATTAAACCTAGCGCCAAAGGAAATTGAAGTCTGCTTTCCCGTCGTCGAAATTAGGAAACTTAGGAAACTTTAACAGGTATTGTTTAGCGAACTTTCCCTTTTATCTCTTAACGAACACTTCCTTTAACGGTTCACGTTCACAAAGGATTTTATCTTAGTAAAAAACGTTCGGGAAATGACTGGAAGGCATTATTTTGCGTCGATTTACTTAAGTACCGCAAAAGGGAATTTATTTATTTCACCCCCAAATGGGGGGAGTCGAGACAGTTCATCGGACTCTGGAGTTATGGTTGAGACACGATCTACGATCTGAGCTGCTTGTTATGTCTAGACGTTTGTGTTGCCAATGAAGCGTACCAAATTATCCTAAATATGTATATGAAATTAGCAAGTCTTTTCAACAATCAGGACCTCTGAAAACAGCTAGTCGATTATATGAAATAAATTGCTTGAGAGATCACACCACAACAAGCCCGATCAAGTGAGAATGTGTGTCTATAAAGTTGAACAAACTATAATACTCATGAATGTAGGATTAATATGGATTTGACAACGTTATAATAATAGCAAGAACGAAAGGGATGGTCTTATGAAACTTTTTACTAGTGGAAGTGAAAAGGAACGATAATCGTCCGTCCTTATCACTGTGCCACTATTTTTTGTGTGTGTGTGCATTAGATGCTAAATGTAAGTGCCAGACAAATGCGTTGAATACGTCACTAAGTGCCTGTGTGGCACTTTCGTCTTAGTAGTAAGTGACTATGTCTATCCCTCTTAGTGGCACACTATGTGCGGCCCCTCGATAATACTACATCGAAAACTCAATATTAACATTTCTGCTTGTTGTCCTGCAAGAGTTTGAGTCAGCTATATTTTAGAGCCTTAGCCATTAGTATTCAGAATTTTTGGTTATATGATCGAAAGTATTATAAGTATTACTTTTATAATCATGGGGTATTCTATAGCTCTCTTTTCCACAGCAGCAATGTGCTATTAGCTCACCAAAGATTTGAATTGAAGTAACGCTAATAAGGTCCCTTCTCCTGACACAAAGCAAAAGCCTTCTCTTTCGACAGACCCATTACACTAAACCGATTTTAATGTATTGTATAATCAATACATCCATCTCAGACAAGATGAATGTGCGTAAAATTACGCTGTCACGACATTTCACTTCCAATTTGCATGCTCTTGTACGGTACGTTGCCACGGGTAGAGATAACGACGAGACGCGAACTAGTGATGTGACAATTTTTATTTAGGCCGCTGGTAAAAGGTAATTTAAGGAATACGTAAAAAAAATCAACTAAAGGCCAAGCCACACCGGATGCGTGTGCAGCACGTGTTCGTGCGTGGCGTGCGAGTTGTCGAGTATGTAAATCTCATATGTCAAATTAGATGGCACACCGCTTGCGTGGCGTGCACGTGAGCGTCACTTGCAAGCGGTGTGCCATCTGCTATGACTTTTCCGACACTACAACGGGCACGCCACGGACACGCAAGTTAGTAATTATATGATGGTATGAATAAATTTTACTACTGACATCATCTTAATCTTACTAAGATGTTCTCTTGGGTTTTGAGACAGATCTGTACTGCTGTGACATTGAATACAAACACCAAAATGATACTGCCATGTTTTGTAGATCTATAGGCTTGTTATGGTCCCTTGTTTGTATTAGTTCTAACTAATGTAGGTGCGAAAGTAATGTTTGACACGTTAAAATTATTAATAATTGCGAGAATCAACGCTATGTCTCACTGTGGAGACGCGTTAGATTATTCGGTCAATTGGTCAGGATCAGGATAT
This sequence comes from Thaumatotibia leucotreta, assembly GCA_025490895.1. Classification (NCBI taxonomy): domain Eukaryota; kingdom Metazoa; phylum Arthropoda; class Insecta; order Lepidoptera; family Tortricidae; genus Thaumatotibia; species Thaumatotibia leucotreta. The sequence goes on along the minus strand of JALPQI010006607.1, from coordinate 16,389 downwards.
GTATGCCATTTGCTCCCCTATTTATATATGACAATTTATCGATAACGATGCAAAGTTGCTAATATTCTCCTCATAGATGTCATTACTAATCGAGAGTTAGTGATGTGCAGATCACATTAACTTTCCCAATACTTGTTGTGAATACTCCCAAATGGTAAAGGCCACAGTAATTGGTAAAATAGCTTTTACCGTAACGGCACATCTCTACGGGACCACCATAATGAGACAAACTTTGACACGCGAACAAACTTGGATAGGCTCTAGTCAGTGAACTTAGCGCACTTCCGACAAGCAACATGTGTTGTGAGTACTGAACATTGTTTCCGGCGGCGATATTCTGCACAACTAATTTAATACACTCGAGCTCTTGAAGGGGTAACTGTGTATGAAGATAACTCGACAAAGTGAATAATTCTCATTTTAGGTTAGGTATGTGATACAACTTATGAAGGTCGCCGGGACACGCTGGATGCAGGTCGCATCTAACCGGTACATGTGGAGGTCCAGAGGGGAGGCCTATGTTCAGCAGTGGACGTCTTATGGCTGAGATGATGATGATGATGATGATGATGTGATACAATTCGCACCAAGAGGAAAAATTGTGTGTAGTTGAAGGGTCCACGGATAAACGAAACATGTAGTCACTTCAAATTTTAGAAGGAAAAATCTTAGTTTTAACGGAACAAAGTACAAATTTGTCCTGATTTTCATAAGGACTAGACATGTTCTCTCAGTGACCTTTAGTTATTAACTATATTTGGTTTATTTCTTTTTTTTGGCGATTGTATTAGTAGACAAATTATTAAAAAGTAATATTATTGAAGTCTACGAAGTGTATGGAAACAGGAAAAGCATTATTATTTAAGGCTCAACCATGAAATGGGATAAACTTAACCTGTCAATCAGCCTACATTGGGTGCCATTATATGTTCCACATAAACGTCTGAAAAGCCTATCACAAACCACGTTCGAAGTGTTGCCTTCTTTTTACATTTACGTACAAATTCTGAAGTGCGACAGAGACGCAACACATCGAACGTCTTGGTGAGCCCTCTGTATAATCTGTATTGTCTTTTGAATGTTCGATTAAAATGCGGATGATTACGGATTAGCCGTTCCACGAATACGGTATACCGGATGCGAGAGAATCATGCAAATGTTTATGCTTACGGCTGTATGGACCGACGATTGCCTTTCGCGTTCGGAACGAATGGTCTTTCACGCAAGGTCATACGGTCAAGTCTGTGGACATACGATGAATTTAGAAAATTGTAAATTTCCATTTGTCTCTGTCACTGCGAAGAAGGCTTCATCGGAGTGACAAAGACAGACGCTCGAGATTTACATTTTCGAAGGTCTGATGCAGCTTAGCTATCCATGAATTTTTAATTTTGATTATTCGGTAATAAGATACCGGGGGAAATACAATATACAACTTTGAAATATTTTGGCAGATCAGACATTTGAAATGGTGGTGCCGTAATGCTTAAAATTACGCGTGTATGCACTTTTTCCCTTGTTATCTACCGACACTACATATTGACCTGTACCTTGGCTGCTTGAAGAAGTTGTGTTTATTAAAAATCTTGGTTTCATCTGAAGTTGCCAGTGCCTAAACATAAAAAGCTGCTAATGACTTCCTAAAAAAATATACGACTTCTGCCAACTCTATCAGTTCAAGCTTTCAGCTGTAAGCAGTTCTTCTGTAAGGCATAGGTCCTTAGTTTACTCTGTGCTCCCTCGCCATATTTCAATGAGCTTGGTAGGAACTTCGATGGATGTCTTCCGGGTCACATTCAGTAGCTAAACCCCGAATGTAACCATATAGAGCTAATATGTCGTTAAACGTTGACATTCCGTAATATATTCACGGCACGCTGGCATTATTACACCGTTAGACGAATGCATGGCCCGCTTTGCGTATAGCGGTCAGTTAGTAATGTAATGTTGTTTAATTAGTGATCTAATCAAAGCTTAATAATTAATATTGGTGATGTATATGTACCTCGGTAATTTATGTTGAAAAGATGGAGTTTCGTTTTGGTTAAAATACTCGTATATTCCAGTGCACTTTAATTCCTTGTAATGAGAACGTCGTAACAAATTTAGAAAAGGATTGTCTCGATACATATTTTTGCACTTGACTGTACCTTATGTATATTATAAAACAGGAGTATACATTTAAGTAATAAAGAAGTCGAGTCGCTTTCTAGATTAGCAGTAGCTTTTAACAGTAGATATAATACGGTTACTAAATAATTTAATACACTTAGTCTTCATTACAACAAGCCTAATGTGTCAAAGTTGTACAGTCGACTACAAAAATATGTATCACTTTCTATCTCAATTATAACAAATTAAAGTAAGAGCTCGTGCATAAACCATGCGAGGTTTTTTCGGCTACTTTTTGACCCCCCCCTCACCCCTGGTGATGTTTGTTGAGTTGGCTACAGCCCCCCCCCCCAACCCTAGCAGTCTCACGTGTATTTTTCTCATTGAACTTATAATGTTCGCTCCCCGAAATTCGCAATATTTCATAGTTTGTTCATCGTAGAAAAATACACGTGAGGTCTCCTTGTACCCACCCCCCTCCCCCCACCCCCCTATACGACCTCGCGTGATTTATGCACAAGCCCTAATGAACTTGATCCATCTCTCAAAAAAATATTTCATATTTCCTCTCTATACAGAAAAAAGGGAAAATCTGATAAAACTACCAAGAAACCAATATCGGCTTATATTCGTATCTTAGCACGGGCAGAAGTGGATAATCCGAAAAGGATGCTATTCTGTGGTATTCAATTGGGTCACGATGTCACGAGATACTTCAACTTTTTAAATTCGCTACCGACGAGCGAGAACAATGGTACAAACACAAACATATGTAAGTTTGTAAATGTGAATAGAAACAGACATTTGTCTAGGTTAGACTACGCTAAGCGACACTGCTGTTTGTTCTTATGTTTATTTGAACAATTTTTGCTTCTACGGTATGTCGTTTCGAATGTCTAGATTGACATTTTAACTAGTCATAGAAGAGGAATGGTTTAATATCGACTAAGTGCAAAACATTTTTTATTCGTTATATATGTGCATGTTGCTAAGTTTCTTATTTGTACATTTTGTACGAGAAATTCTATCCATGTTGCATGCATGTTGGTTGATTAATACCTACAAACGTACAGTTTACTTACACATGAATGGGCAAATAAATAAAACAAAACGAGTGTATCTATTTTGAAGCCAAATGCAAAATGTCAACCCTTAAAAGTAGAAATTGAGTTAATCACGAAACGTGCGATATCTATATCAGTATAATGTCCGTCATGTTGTCCACGCTCATAGTCATCTCAGTAGCCAACGTCCTTTTGTTCTATCGACAATGGCCGAAATTGGGAGAGGCTATTGACAACGGTGTGAATCCTACTACCGACGTGAACAATGGAATTATATATGCGAACAATTGAATGTCTATGTTTTTATAGCTAGATTAACTTAATTTATTAGGTTAATAAACAATAGACAACTAAATAAGAGACTCGTAAAAATAGCTCTCACAGAAAGTTCATGAAGTGTTTTTTTTTTCTCATATTCTATGCAAAGATCTTTGGTTTTGAGAATATGTTTATAAATATGGTGGGAAGCCGATTCCTGTTGCATTATAATGATGAATTTTGGATCTACTCGGAAATAATTAATAACCTGTTCAATAATTGTTAACAATGTGGTTAATATTAAAACGTTCTATATCTTTCCCGTTATACTTTCCTGAGTATAAAATCTTGTTCGACGAGTCGATTCATTCGGGTTTCCCCGGCGACGAGTGTGGATTCCCGGGTTCGGGGTTGTTATACATTTAATGTCCGGGAAATCCTGAAGTACTTATTTATAGTGATAACAATGGATTAACATAACAATACTCATACCCCTACTTATTTATTAATAGCATCATAAGTAGGTATTACCTACACTTTAAAAAGAGAAGTAGGTACACAATTAGATAAATCGTTTAGCAAAATATATAATATAAAATATATCTAGTTGACAGACCGAACTACAGACAGAAGAGCGGGCGACTTCCTCGCACAGCGTATCAGCATCGCAATACAGCTAGGACATGCCACCAGCATCCTACAATGCCACAAGGGCCATTTTTAAATACATATAGGTTAGATTAGTTGCATTATACATTCTACAGAGTTGTAAATGAAGGTATTATAAAGGTTTGAGAGTACCAGTACCTGACATATTTTTTTCTGAATATTCAATACAATTTCAAAATAATTTGCGGCGCGACAATCCATCCTTGCATTCGAATCAAGGTTATCAAGATGGATTTAGACTAAACGAGCGAATGCTCATTCTATCCCCCAATCTACGAAATTCGTTCGTTACACAAAACGTGATTCGTTGAAATTCGTTGATTTCCTTTAAATAGTAGCCTGTAGGCTTATGATGGTACCGCCTCTAATAGTTTGTTTGTGTACGTTGCCGTCACGTTCTAACAATTATGCAAGTGCGAAAGTGACGCATAAATGTATAAAAACCATCATATTATAAGCCACCTATGTTGTTTAGTAAGTACAGTTCCTACATCTTTCTATACGTGAAAACTTATAAATATATTTTATTCAAAGATGCTTTTACAGTTGGAATATTCTGCGCTATCCGATACACGTCCATATTGTGCCGAGTGCTCTTCCGTAAGTATTTTACCCGCATGATCCCTACGGTATAACAGCACAACAGCACATTTCTATAAACGTGTCACATTCGTTAGCTGATTTCCATTTCGATACGTCTGGTAACGTTTAATATGTATAAACTATTGCTATTCAGATTAGTTTCAACTAGCAATTAATGATGTTGTGACGAATTAATTTGACACCCTCGTGTATATGTAGACAGTCACGTGTAAAATACATTTCAGAACGTATGGCTCAAGCACGGAGATCATAATTGATGGTATAATCTTAAGGCCGAGTCACACTCAATGCGTTTCCAGCACGTGCACGTGCGTAAGTAGATGGCACGTCACCAGCACGTGCACGCCACGCAAGCGGTGTGCCATCTATTGTGACAATTACATACGCTACAACGCCACGCCCGCACACGTGCACGCGCACGTTTTGCACACGCATTTGGTGTGGCTAGGCCTTTAATTAAACTATTTCTTGAATGTTTGCATCATATCAAAAATCGCAGTAATACCTTATAATTGAAGAAGATCGTTCAAGGATCATTTACTGATTGTTACTACTTCCATAATGGTAGCATGATTAGAGATAGGGATCGCCTTTTCCACCGATTTTAGGAATTCAAATACGTCTTGTTTGACATTTAAATTGCTACTTGTTTTACTGTTTACCTTATGTGCCATAGGCACTGGTCTCACCGCGAGCTACTAAGCTATGAATACGCACGCCCTCCCGTGTAAATAAAAGAGACACGGCGGTGCTCGCCCGACGGTGATAGCTGATAGCTGATATCTTTTGATCGTGCTTATAGCCAATAGTTCATAGCTTAGTAGCTCGCGGTAAGACCAGTGCCTATAGGTACAAATAATCTTTATACACCTCAAGTAAAGAAATAACTTATTTATATCAGAAAGCCTATGGGAATTACTACCCGGAAGCCACACCAGCGATATGCGTTGCGTCCGGGAGCAATTGAAAATTCCAACGAAGGTTATTAAATTTTACAAATTCCACGTAGGGTTGAGAGTCTCCTGATGTGACACAGTGCCTTATTTTTAGTATTTTGATGTCACGTTGCATTGCAAAGGTCACATTATGTCGTTGAAGTGGTTCGGAGATCTTATGAGACGCCCCGTAGATTACATGGGAGACCAAGGGGATGCGGCAGACCACGAAACACAAGGACGTCAAAATTAACTTTTTGGACGCCAATTACTGTTTTTACTAATCTAGAAGACGAAGCAAGGAAGATAAATACTCGATATACTCATGTGTAGAGTTCAAATCTATTTTTGAATATATATCGAGAAAAAAAATGTACTATGTACACTTTCGTAAACAGAATTCTACAGTATAGCTATAGTGGCAGTTAGAAACTAGAATCGATAACGGACTTTGTACTCACGAAATCCCTGGTTGGGCATTAATTAGTTTGATTACATTTCTTTTCCCGTTGTTATGTTTCTCGACAATTGTTTCGTTGCCCTCTCACGCGAGCCTAGCGCGTGGGCTCAGTTCTTCGTCCTATTTCGGTAATTTCATTGATTCCCGATTTTCCGCTTTTGTGTTTACTCCACTCCATATTACTTATCTCTGTATATACAGTCAAAGACGAAATAAGGCGTCCACAAAAATGTTCAAAAATATGTCCCAGTGCACTCTAATTCTGTGTAATAAGAACGTCGTAACATATTTATGAGCGGATTCTTTCGACACTTATTTTTGCACTTGAATGTATAGTAACAATCGACAACACAGCTGTGGATACAGACAAAGTGCCAGAAATATGTATACACACCTTTATGTCCAGGCAATAAAGTTCTGTTTACATATTTTTGGCACTTTGCCTGTGTCCACAGGTGTGTTGTTGATTGTACCTAGGTATAGTCAGTGTTCATGTGTCTATCTTATACTATATATCTGTAGTGGGGTAAAAAGGAGGGACCTACTAGAACTTTTTTTTTGTTAAGTACTTTGCTGTGTCGTTTGAATGTAAATTGAAACTTCTCATAGTTAAGTATGAAACTATCTTAGCAAATACCTATTTCTAGTTATAACGAACTAGATAGTAATGTTCTCGGGAGCAATATTTGAATGTGTCAAGAATATTGTTCAGTATAATATTTCCAAAGTTATCAACAGAGACAACATAGCACACTGTGCCAAGTAATAAATTTTATAGAACCAAGAAATAGGGCACCGTCTCCTCAGGGAAGGAAGTTGCGATAAATTTTTATTACCGACTGTGTTGTGTAGCGTGGCTTCACGTCTTTTGATAATTAACTGCTTTTAGTTCCTTGCATTATATAATTATTATGGTTCCGTAGTGTGGGAGCGATGTTACTCATTATTAAGTCTATATAAAATTCATAATGTAGAGGTGCATTCAGACCAAACGAGCATTCGCTATTCTATCCCCCACTCTACGAAATCAACGAATCACGTTTTGTGTAACGATCGAATTTCGTAGAATAGGGGGTTAGAATAGCGAATGCTCGTTTGGTCTGAATGCACATTAAGACAAATGTCATGGGATGAACATATACCTAGCTGAATAAGATGTATATGTTTTAAATTTAGATGTCACATATACCAATGAAAATGAATACCACGATCTACTACGGACTCCGACATACGTAAATTTCGAGGATTTGTCTCTGCCACTCTAACGGAGGCGTCATTACAAGTTCGCGGTAGAGGACCGCAAGTTACAAACGTCTGAGGCAGGAATAGGATTCATTGATCATACCCACGAGCCACGTTGTCGTTAGCTTTCACGTGTCTGAAAGTACTCGACCACTCGATATTAAATTTTTTCGTTTGTAATCTTTCGAATAAAAGCCTTTTTAATAAACACATTTATTTATTAGTGTAAATCTCTAGAGTCATCATCGATTATGACTCGTCACTCGATTAACCACAATACACGCAGGTATCAATCACATGATAACACGATATTAAAACATGAACGATATCACTCATTGACATGTTAAGTTGTGTAATGACACCAAATATGTATAATTTATTTTATTCCTTTGAAAACATTTTGATACATTTTTGTAATTCGCAAATATTTCAGCAAATCTCTTTGATCGTTAATAAATCAAATACAAACTTCGTAAGTCTTTGATACTTCGTCTGGGTCATACGGGTGAAGGGTACGTAGTCTGTTTTGCTTCAATAATATTAAATTAATTGTATTTGCCAACGTCGTAAATTCAATATTTTACTAGTCCTCATACTTAAACTCCCAAGAACTTACTTGAATGTATTATAGCCTTTAACATGTTTACGTTTAGGACAAAGTTCGCCATACACATTCTATGAGGAACTTGTTATATAAACGTGAAGAAAAAGTTTTATCAATAACTAGCCGGGGGTTTTATTTATTTACGGTATACGATTGTACGTATCGTTAGTATATGATTCATTTTAATTCGACATTAATGTGTGTTTCTCGTCTTTTTCTCTTCTTGGCCGTATGGTGACGAACGGTAAGAATATATTTGTCACCACCCCAACTCCTCCTGCGGGTGTCGTAAAAGTCGACTAAGGGATTGAAGTGTCACTGACCATTATTTGATAAATTTGAACCTAAGTTTTCGATGCGACGTAGGTATGTAGTAGCCAGGAAACTTTTTAAAGTGTTTGCGACCCTATTTCAGACGTGGAATACCCTGGGACTTTTTATCTATGTCCTTTAAGGCTATGCCCGCCAGCCGACAACAGTCCTAGAACCTATTTTTGAACAAGCACCTACCCACTTCACTCGCAGGAAGCCAGCGAGACACGGGTCCCGGGTAAATAAAGATATGTCAGTTCATTCGCGATCTTTTCAACACGTATCTGTGACAGCACTCATATTGACAGATGTAAACAGGGGAATGTTTTGTGACAAGTTGTTAACGCATGGCGTGCATGGCGCCTTAATTAAACCAGTTTTGTTAGGATGAGATGAGAGCCTTATTTATAACAACTATTAGCAATCGCCATAGATGCTACTACTATTTACATAATTATAATATTATATTATTTATGTTGTCTTAAGCTAAGTTTAGCAGACATTATGTTGATAAATATTATATTATTTCTTATATTTTCTTTCCTATGGAAATTGCCAACTACTTAGGTGATTTCTAATGAACTAGTTCCATTAATCCTTTTGTGGAATTAATCACACCTTAATTAATATTTAAATAGGTATATGTATATATATTTATATATATGAATACCGTGTCTAAACCAAACTTGACTAGAGGTACACATATTTTTCCAGTATAGGTATCAGTACTATCAGTTGAGCACTAGGTATTTGAGAAATGCAACAATTACAAGCAATACGCTTGTGGGGCGTAGAACGCTTGCTTACACGTGAAAATAGCTGTTCTGTAACTGGAAACCAAATCAACCAATATACTTACATATAGTTTATGCCACTTTATCGCATATTCCCGTAGTAATTAACACCATTATAGCGCACAGCGTCTAGCGTTCTTTAGTCACTTGGATATAGTATTCAAGCACGACACGTGGTGTTTCCCTTAATTTCAATACTGTTCAGATCCAGAACGCCATAAATACCAGTGTGTTTACGACCGAAATGTATGTTATTTTCCCTAAATTATGTAGGCACGTCATACACTTCAGTCGCTTATATGCTGCCTATAACCTACCAATTCGTGTTGGTAATTTCAATACACATTAATGGGATGTAAATGCTCGTCGATACAATAACATTACAATAATTACGACTTGTTTTCTGATACATATCAAGTTTTTGATTGACGAAACATTCAGTGGCTCTTTTGATAGCACAAAATAGATAGGAGGAAGAGCTACGGCTATGATATTCACTTCATCAGCCTAGAACAGTCCACTGCTGGACAACGGCCTCTCCTAAGCCTATGCGCATGGACGCATTAGGTGGCTATGATATTATTAGCAAGCAGTTCTGGTGGTTAATATTCTGAAGATGCTTGAAGGTATCTACGTAATTACTGTGGACATGACCAACCAGGGCACTTTTTATATCAGTAGAGCTTACTCTTATGCTCATCGTATGCTTTTTATCGCGGCTATAGCGTTTCCTAAACTGCGGAAATTAAAAAGGCTCCAATGGTGTAAAGATATTAGACTTGTTCTTATTTACAAAACTGAGCTTTCCCATTTCCTGTCTTTAACTAACGTTTATATCATGTGTAGTTTTATTAGATATAGTAACTCGTCAATCAAGGTCCAGTACCGTGGGAAGCTTTGACACAAAACATAAAAAGTAAAGGACAAACGCACAATTGAATGTAACCGTGAAATCACAGCAGTTAAAAGACAAGAGCCAAAGTCGCAACACTGTTTTATAGTAATGGGCTGGTGACAGCAATTTAATTTCACCTCGTTTAAGTAATTACCTTTAATATTTTTTACATAGGTACCCAAAACCTACCTTACATGGTATGACACAGGAACACTAGGCCACTCATATAAGAAATCTCTTAGAATTATTGTCGCTTTGATAATAGTTCTCAACTGGCTTAGTGTTTCAATTGGTTGACTGTATCTCATTAAATAAAATCTAAAAGTTGAATAACCAACAACAATTTAATTCTATACATAATTCCAACTATAATTTAATTATTGAGAACATACGAACTACTAACACGAAAACCTGAATGATGCCTACATTAGAACTGCAATCTGATATAGATACGTATCAGTGCTCAATAAGATTGTTCTAACTGTACTTTATTGGACTTGTTCATAGTATAGAACTTGGCAGACGTTTCTGAGTTCTTAACGTTGTTCCAAACACACTTCAACCAACCACTATAAGCGTGACTTCAAGATCAAAAGCTATGCGTTAGAGATCGGATTCATAGTCCTCAAAGTAAAAGTCTTTGTAAGCAGTTGGAGTAACAGCCTAGGCTTTCAATCTCACCCACGCAACGCCTACACGCCTAGCCTGTCGTAAAACAGTCTATATTCATTAAAATTCTCTTAAACTTAAGACGTTTCAGTTCTGAGCGTTTTGGGAATTTTGGGTCCCCGCCCTCGTTGCCGATTATTGTCAAGGCCGCGGATTCGATTCTTGTCAGAGTGCCATGTCGTTACATATGTAAATTGATAAGATAACACACATATTGTCTAACGTCTGTATTGGATCGGATTATACTTAACTAAATTTACAGGAGCATGGTATTGCTGCAAGGTTTGAGACGCAACTGTGGGTAAGAGTGGCCAAATATTTCTGCATTTCATTCTTGCATATACCTTTTGTCTCAAAACCTATAGAATATAGAAGGAATTATTTACATTGACGCACTTATCATTTCAAAGTTATAAAGAATTCGCAATTGGCATGTTTGTTGGACGCAATTATTTATATTCGCAAAACTGAAATCGATTAGGAATTTCTATTCCTACCATTTCAGTTCACTTCCGATGCCCGTTCTACTTTATCGCCGCAGAAAATCATTTTTCACATTCTAACGATAAGTTGGAGAGTGACACAAACTTTACCCATTGCTATTAGCGATAAAGATAATACCATAATAGGCCCGCAGTATATTTTACTCTAAGTCCCTTGTTGGCTATTGAAGTTCTCGTTCAACAAAAGAGCGACACTTAAGCCCGTACAGAACCCTGGACCACATTTGTGTCTAAAGCTCAAAGTCATACATGTGCATTTAGAGGAATAAAGTGGGAGACACTTGAACAATTGACAAAGGCCAACCAACATCATGTTTTAACGCTGTGGATCATCAAAGCACACTCATCACTTTACTTAATTACTGCGCGACCCAAAATTAATCTTGGCTGCCGTCACGAGAGCACATTTATCTTGGTTCTGCGACAACCTGGGTCGACGCCCTGTTGGACACACCCCAGGTATAAGATGGAGGAAGATCTTGTGTTGTGGCAGATTTACATGACATAGTAAATGTTACTTACTAGGTAAAAAGTAGCTATGTATAAAGTCGAGTTCAAATTATAAACCGTGGTGTGGATGACAATATTACAACGAAGACTTTTATATCTCCTTATCAAATGAATAAACGAATAGTTTCGAATTTTCATTTATTTTCAAAGTGGTTCGGCTAGGTATTAGTAAAGCGCAACGTGGTGTGTGTGTACCTACAATTTAGGGAAATCTAAAGTACTCTGTACTCAAAAGGGAGGTAAAAACTAAAAATAAAGCAATGGGAGCGATGCCAAAAAAACGATTCTCAATACCGCTATGCTCGCTAGCCTTCCCTATATCGCTTGCCGAATCTGCATCAACTGTCAAATGCAAGAGACATAGGATATTGTAGAAACGTACACCAGCAGTATGTTTGAGCATGTAGTAACAAAACAAATACGTAACCCACGTAAACGTAAACCGTTCGAAATGATCAAGCGAGGAAACGACAAACTTTTAAAAAAATCCTTCTAAAGTTTCCATGGAAACGATTCAGTTTTAAAGGAGCTTTTACTGTCTATTTTATACAGGCTCACAGAACGACAATACAAGTGCCGACACTTGAAAAAAATGTTTGTTCTGTATCCCCGTTTCCCAAATAACAGGAAACCATCGTGCACAATGAGCACCATATTGTACAGCAGGTAAGGCGCCAGCCTGGCGGCCCAGGCTGAAAGTATTTGTTACAAATACAGTATAATAAAAGGGGTATTGGGTGTCGGGATTTGTGGTGAGAATACCGTTGAGAGAGTTACAACCAGCTTCGCGAGTGACCGTTGGTGAACCAGCGCACATAGGAGTATATGCATTAAAAAACCGCTTAAAAGTCGAAATAGCTAAATCAGTCAAATTAACCGCCTATCGTGTTTTTTACATTCCTGACTAACCGGTCCACCTGATAAAAGGCTTAAAATCTCCCACCCCTCACGAATCCCTGAGCAAGATCGGTCGGAACCTAATTATTGCTACATGTGTACGATTTTGTTCTCGGCGATTTCATCTTTGCAAAGTTTACTTTTTGTCGTGGTATTTTTATATGGCCGCGGATTGAAAAAAAAGCTTTTGAACCTGGAAGAAGAAGGTATGTACTTTATTATTCTGTAATAGTTTTTGAATATCGGTTATAAATAATGTGTTTAAAACCTGGTTAATTTGTGTAGTTAAATTTCGATATTTTTACCGTGAAAATTTAAGACAATCGTGTTTTTGTTTATGTGTCAAGACTTGGCAACTTAGTTTTTTTAGATCGAAATAATGTTAAGGTCTATGTACATCGATTGTATAAGAAAAACTGTCCGCTTACGTCCGCCATTTAGATTTTCAGTAGGTTAAAGTTACAGCGTCATAAACATAAATTTTTTGAATGTCATACTTTGTTGGTTTTTATTACAAATTCTTTGGAAATGTTTCAAGAATTTGGTAAAGTGACATTATTCAGCATAATGCAAGCATGTAAGGGAAAGAAAACAGGAACATTTTTTTTTTATTTTTGGAAGAAAGACTGATTCGAATTACTCATTATCGTGAGAGAACCCAGCGATCCCAGGCTACGCGATGGAAAAGTGTAACATAAAAACGACCTGCGAAGGCCGAAGGCCGAGGTTCGCACAGGGCCCAGGGCCTGGAATGTTCCCCGCCGTGCGCTCGCCTGCGAGGCCGAAAACCGTGCTGCGGGAGATTTCAATTCCCGGCGATACCCACAAACATCAAACCCCCATGCAATTCCCTGCACAAATGTTAAGGCACAACTTTGACAACTCAGACAAAAATATATTTCCTGGCCTCCCCCTCACAAGAAGAGGCCGCACTGCGCATAATACTATTTTTTAGGGTTCCGTAGTAAACTAGGAACCCTTATAGGTTCGCCATGTCTGTAGCATAGCGCAATGGCCGTTAATACTAGAAATTAGCAATTTGGCACAGATATACATTTTAATCACATACAATTTTTTCTTATAATTTGTCGTAAAGTGGGGATGATTTTTTTATTTTGTTGAAATCCTATAGTGTGGGGTATCGTTGAATAGGTCTTTCAAAAACAATAAGGGACCCAGAAGAAAGTTGTTTTATAAAAGAAATATTTTCGGAGATAACCGCTTCAGAATAAAAAAAATTGTTCTTTCTTCCCCCTCAAACTTTTGATCCCGTGGGTCCAAAAATATAAAAAAAATATCACGAATGTGGGCTCATAGAATACTTTAAAATAAACCTATTTCGAACATAATCGGCCCATCCGTTTTTGACTAACTACGGAACCCTACATTGAACATGGCCCGACATGCTCTTGGCCGGTTTGAAATATATAATTACAATCAAATTCTTTGTTTTATTCCTTAAATCCTCAAAAAAACCAATGAAATATTTTTAAACGGTTTTAAGATTGAAATACTCCTATGTGCAGCGTAACTTGGTATCGTGATACAGTAAGTTCAAAAACATCTTTACCCGTATGATGTGAGGCTTCTTTGTGTACTTATTAACTGTAGTTATCAACTTGGATAAATTGAAAATCTAAATAATTTTTTGTACCAAAACTAAAAATCTTTGTATTTCGAATCCTCCGTGTCAAAGGAAGTTGCAGTCCCGTGTACTTTCGGAAAATTGTGAGATTTATTTATTATTATAGAACTTACTTAACTAATGCATTTATTAACAAATAGCCAAACATACTAAATTTTGTAATAAATAAGTAGATATATGTACAAAATCTCCTCGAGCGTCATCAGAGATTAGAGAGTTTCATATTAATTACCTACTTTAATCAATGCAAGTCCATTCCGATGAATACAATTGATTGTTTGTCTAAACGATACGGGAGTAAAAAATATTAAATTTGTAATCGAGTTTATTGATATATTATTCCAAGTTATGAGTACATGTTGTTTAGTATAAAAATAATCAAATATCATTTCATCTCGTAATGCTAAATCCTACGGGGGCAATGACCAATGAGTCACATATCTATTAGTTTTAGCTGTAAAAGTTACACTGGATCCTCTACCGTACTGCTTTGCTATGCAATTCCATTGAAACATCCTGTACCTATCCAGGTTTAAGCACATAGAAACCCTCCGGCATTTGTACGTTTCAGATTTTACGAGATACGTTCGGAATTTAAAAGCATCTCTCGAAATTTCTCACCCGGGCGTTGAAAAATGTATAAGGTCGTTTTTTTCCGAGGCGAAACGTGTTTTTGTTGAATATGATCTTTGGTAATGTCTATAAATAATAGATTTGGAATACAAAATGTTCATTAAACTAACAATATGAATAGTTGAATAAAAAGGCAGCTGCTATCCTAAGAATTCATCGTTTTTGAGTTGCGATAGATTGCATTGCATTACTGATATACCAGAATTTACAATTTTACAGTTGCTTAACTGTGACACAGCACGCGTAAAGCGCTTTCTATATTTTAGTTCATACACGTGTTTTTGTTTACGTATTTTTGTGAAGCCCTGTTGATATATTTCGTACACACATACACACCCTGTACTACTGCTCGCATCTAAATATCGTAATCTTGCCAGTGTGTATGTTCATTTTCAGATATTTATGAGTACCCTGGTCGCTTCGATATATCTGATGGCGACTGTATGTATAATCGAGATAATATACGGAACTTACACATCCTTTCCTTCTTCCATCCCTACTTACTGCCCGTATGCTGATCGGTCAACATCAGACATATCGAACCGGCCAGGAAGCCCGCAAATATCTGAGCAGTCCTCTGTCATGGCGTTAAATGCGTGAGGCTTCTATTGTCATAGTGTTAAATGCATGCCCAGATATTTTCGAGCGCCATGGCCGCTGCGATAGATCTGATGGCGACTGTATTACAGACGCGCTCCAGCACCCTCAGACCGATCACCTTGCACCTGCGGTTGCAGTGCCAACCTACCGCCATATTTTGTTACATGTCGTCACAGCAAATGCGGTTTCCACGAGGAAATTGAAGGCAGGAGTCAAATATTCATGTAAATTACTTTTGGCGGATTCGTATGTATTCGCGTATAAAGCAATCCCACACTGCAAAAGATCTGTTGAAGTTGACTAAACCAAGTGATGACAGAGTGTCATATGATTGGTCCTGTAAGCTGTTTTTGTGCTAGTGATTTATATTTGTAAGATTTAAAAGCTCCTAAAATTTAGTGACAGGCAACGGATGCCCCTTGCGTGCTCTTCGATCAACAAAACAAATATGCGCGCCATGTGTTCCGCCTCCCACGTACGGTGTGCTCCAAAAATATGCCAACGATTTTGGTCCTTATTCCTAGGATATACATTCTGAAATGTATACATATTATTAGACGTGACTTTACGGCCGTGATAGTTACTACGTAAACGAACAATTCCAGGCACTTGTTAGCGGCCCGGTGCATCGATTTAATTAGTTTCTCCTCGTTACCCAGATCGGTTCTAATGAATGAGGAATATTTTAACAGGTATTAAATGACCTGAAGTTTCGAGGAAAATTTCCGAAATCCGAATTGCTCTGAAGCGTTAAGTGATTGAAGCCAAGTTGCCAATCGCTAACGCTCAGGAGCGTACTATTACCATAGTTTTCTCTCTCTGTTACTCTTTGTTATTAGTGCGACAGTTACAGATGTAGTGAGAAATGACTTGCCTTCGGAAACGTTCGTCAACGTGATGCTGTTTCAGTCTATCTCACTGACACTGACAGTAATAGCTGTCATGCTACTTCAGTCAGACTCGGTGACACTGCCTGAAACAGCA
>JALPQI010006606.1:0-58593 GCA_025490895.1 Thaumatotibia leucotreta | reverse complement strand
CTTGTTGACAAAAAAATAAATTTTAAGACATAATATTATTAAATGCCGTACTGACATTTCTATTATTCCCCTAAGAAATTTCACTTTTCTATTACTCCCGCTACGCACGCAAGCTATGGCGCGCTTAGACAGCAAGTGTGACGAAACATATTTTCAGGTGGATGATGCCTCAGTTGCATTCCTTGATGGTTGATTATTCCTCGCTTCGCTCCGTTATCTCACTCTGGCGGATGCTCACCCTTAATGCCATCTTACAAGCCACGATAAAGGGTTACGTCCATTTTATCTCATACAATTATATACTAGAATTTTGAAGTATGAGGAGTTATTTAACTTTAATAAAATTAGAAAAACTACGTAACTCCCCAGTTGCCCAGTCAAGCTAGGAGTAGGTATGTCGCGGGAGTATTCGGCTTATTTGAACGATACTGCTCCGAATGTTATATCTGTGTCTAGGGTTGCCAACAATTTTTTAGAGATTTAAAGTATTTTCCAAAAAAGCACGTGAAAAAATATACTACATTGTAAAAAAATAAAGTACGTTTTGACAAGTCTTTATTTTTCTATTACATGAGACCACTTTTGACTGAGTAGCGGTAAAAGGAGCATCATGCATCAGCAGCATGCATGATACAATGAATGTGACCCAGATGCTTAGCCAAGTTGCCAATCGCTAACGCTTAGTAGCGTATCGTAGTTTTCCCTCTCTGTCACTCTTTCATATTAGTGCGACAAAGACAGTTAGCTGCTTTTCGTTTACGATTGACGATTAAGCGTTAGCGATTGGCAACTTGTCTAAGCACTCCGGACCTCCCAAAAATATAGTGTTTTTGCGTACAACATTTTTTTTCAGCAGTATATAGGACAGAGAGTAGAAATATAGTACAATACTATATAATATAGTTCGGTTGGCAACCCTATCTGTGACCCTGGTGATAAACCCTTTTCAAAACGTCTTCTAACTTAGCAAGCCGCTAAGTATTGTTTGTCCCTATCGCTCGTACATACATATTGATAAGACCGAAAGGGACAAACGATACTTAGCGGCTTGTTAAGTTAAGAAACGATTATCAATAAGGGTGTAAGTTTTTAAATTGAGTGACCCTTAATCGTATACAGCTGCGCCCTAGGCAAGTAGAGTGAAACCTGTAAATAAACTACTTAGACTTAAGTAATCTTTGTTTAAGTACAACTCCCATCTTAAACTAAACTTAAGGTGTTGTAAGCATGTGGTAAGCATTTTTACAGTGCAGGTACAATGTGCAATTAATATTTCGGATACCCAATAAAGTGCCAGTGAAACCATTATTCACAGTATCTATTTACAATATTTAACCCTTTAACGGACAAGACTCGAAAAAATCGTGAGTTCAAGCCTTAAAGCCATTATATAGTACGAAAAATTCTGTACAAGAAAAAAATACAAAAAGATAGTGCTTGAGGGTGGTCTTTTTTGCGATCGGTGCCCTATAAAGGGTTAACCCTTAAATGCATGACCTTGACAAAGATTTATTACTTAAAATTTGAATTCTGACGGGTTGTCAATAGAGTCGAGAATAGATGCAAAGAAAGAAACCCATTAATGTTTAGATCATACTAAACAACTTTTACTATGGGGCCAAACCCGAATTCACGAAAAAAATTTTGACAGTTTCATACATTTTGATTGCGTGATCATGAACATGTTGTATGGGAGAGTAATTTTTTTTTCGCGAATTCGAGGTTGGCCCCATTGTAAAAGTTGTTTAGTATGATTTAAATATTAATGGGTTTCTTTCTTTGCTCTACGAGGTGATACATACTATGATACATCACTATGCATTTAAGGGTTAAAACTAATTATTATATATTTCAATATACGGTTGGAAATCAGCTTGTATATTAAAATAACTGCACTAGATTAACATATTAAGCATGATCAATCATGAGTGGCATTCGTGACTCATTTAGTAGCTATATCGAATATATATCATAATTGCTTTTGATTATGAATACATCAGTACGATTTCATGATTTATACTCATTATTTTATTGACAGCGATAAGAATTATCTTTGGTTTAGAAAGGTTGTATCTAAGTATAAATATCCTGTCATAAAATAAAGGATTAAGAATGAACCACAAATTAAAAGATTTGATGCTATTATATGACGGATACTATTATTTTTGAGTGATTCGACCGTTGTGTATTTATATGCTTAGGCCAGACAAGGACTGCCGGGAATTTCAAAAATCATAAATTTCGAGCATCTATCTCTGTTACTCCGAACGAAGACGTCTTCGGCATGACAAAGACAGATCTTCGAAATTGATCATATTCGAAGTTCCTCGGGTCCTCGGGTGTTAAAAGGACGTTAGTACTTACTTCTCAATGCCCATGCGCTTGCGCCGCACGATATGCAGGATGCGGCCGGCCGTGAACAGCCGCGCGCTCGAGAACCGGCGCACGAACACGTTGCGCGACACTAGCGCCGCCTCCTGCAACGGGGGTTGACGTCAGACTATGCTAAGCTGTTTTATATCAGGATGCTTAGCCAAGTTGCCAATCGCTAGCGCTTAGTAGCGTATCGTAGTTTTCCCTCTCTGTCACTCTTTCATATTAGTGCGACAAAGTCAGTTAGCTGCGATTAACGATGAAGCGCTAGCGATTGGCAACTTGTCTAAGCACCCAGAGGTCAGCAAGTCTAGCCAAGATGCCTTCTGCAATCGTATACGATAAGCGATAAGGCCGATAAGAAATAAATGTATGAGAATGACATTCGAACGAAAAGTTGCGTGACGATTTCCATACACTATTGTGGTCACGTGACTTATCGTTTATCGTATAAATTACGACTGCAGAGTGGCATTTTGGCACTGGTCGCACCGCGAGCTACTAAGCTTTTAACTATGGGCTATAAACACGAACAAAAGATACGCACTCCCGTGTAAAAAAAAGAGACACGGCGATACTCGCCCGGCGGTTATAGCTGATAGCTGGGCGAGTATCGCCGTGTCCCTTTTATTTACACGATAGTGCGTATCTTTTCTTCGCTAGACTTGCAGGATGCAAGTTTTCATGTGAGTTCAGACGAATACTGCTCATTTAAGCAATATTTCTACCTAAATACTGAACTTACGTGGGAAACTTACAAGTGGAAGCCTATATCTCAAATACTTGTAATTTGGAACCATTAATTAGATAGTGAAGAACTTCCGTGTACACGCTTTTGCGGAATAGGCCACTGATTTAATTAATGGTGTAAAAAAGGCCATTCAGTTGTATCACAAATTACAGTTGAGAAATGTTTTGGGAAACGGGCTCCGGGGGTCATTATATTGTATTGGATTGGACATGGTTAAAAGAGTTTCTAGAGAGGAAGTTTAGCTTTATACGAATGAATGCCATAAATAAGATAAGATATGCTTTTTGCATTTAAAACTACCTAATGAAATTTAATAAACAGGCATTACTTATCACCTTAATTAACAAGCATAAAAAAGCTGCGCAACACTATAAAAATGTCCTAAACAAAATAATTGCTTTTAATATTAATGATCGTATGGGTACATCGAATTGAATTAATAAAAACAAGTTATTAGGTATCTCTATATTCTCATTCATAAAGTATAATATTATTTTTTTCTGAGACGAGACAGTTGTAGGTAGTGCATCTTTTAACATCGTAGGTATTTTCATAGAAAATAGCCATAGATACGCTGTCACTATAAGTTAGTCCAAAACATAATAGTACCTTTACATAGGAGACTTTTAAAACATAATTCAAGTCATTCACCTACCTGAATAATTTGTAAAAAAAATGTGTGAGCAAATATGAGTTTAACATTAATTGTTTTTGGTCTGCCTCAATTCCTGGGTACTGCATTTATGTAGTACGAGTACCTACGTATGTATGTAGTACGTACGTACGTTTGTGAGTATGTATGTATTAATTATTCGTATAATTGCAGTGATTAATGAGAGTGCGATACTTAAATTAAGTGCAGACACACGTGATAGTTAGAGACAGCTACTTACCTGCGTGCGACACGCAACCTATTGTGGGTTACAGTTGCAACTTACAACAGTGGGGTGACTACTGGCGAAAAACAGGAATTTTATAAGCCTCGCTAAGACTCTGATATCAAAACGTCTCGAGTTAAAATGGTTAACTATATCCCTTATCCCTATGCCCTTATCCTTATGCCCTTGATCAAGTCCAAAATAGTCTACTTGACTTGACCTTCCTATACCTGGTTCTACCCGTATACAAAATTTGAGCTATTGAAATTTAAACCTAATGAGTTTGACAATATAGTCGGTTTTCTTTTGTTCTAAACAATTGAATATGTATGGGTTTATAAATCACATTGGGCAGGACGAGGATCTACAATCTACTATTTTTTCAAAAGGTATTTATATCTTAGCTCATTCTTGCTTGCTTTTAGGTAATATTGACTTTTTGTCTGCCGAGGACTGTCTAAAAGATACAATTATCGTCCATTAACATTAATTATTATTATTAAGATTTAGACTAGTTGATATTTTCTCTTGTCATACTTAATTAAAGTTGCTATACCCTCCCAGGGTTCACGTTGATATTGCGCTTAGCTCTAAGCTATAAATAAGCACCAAATGTATGATTTTGAATTTGAATTCCATTGAAGCATTCACTGCCATCGCCGCATATTATGCGTCGGCGTTACTTTCACTCAGTGCCACTGACGCACAGACGCGTCCATAGGAAACTGTAATGTTCGCCCAGTGCCTTCGCTTCGACGCACAAGTGAGTTCTGAATTTGTATGGAATCACGTGTGAGTCGGAGCCACTGGGTAATTGGGTAACTCATATGTGCGGTTGAGGCACACAATAAAGTGCAGCATCTGGCGAATGTCACGAAAGGTGGTAGTGAATGTTACAACTCTAAAATACCGGTGAAACAAAACAAAACAGCACACACAAGCCGGCACCACACGAAGACCTGTAGCACCTGTATGTCGTTACTGACAGCACTCACGGTGGACACGCCGGGGACCAGCAGTGCGTCCGCGGAGTCGTCCGAGTGGTTGGCCTCCAGGTCCTCGGGCCGCCGCCAGGTGGACTCCAGGTCTCGGGCCGGCACCCCGAATAACGCGTAGCCGAAGCCGTTTAGCATTATTCGGTACTGGAATAGAAGATCACGATGACAAAAATGGCACGATGGATATCGAGTTGCGGAAAAAGCCCGGTTAAACTAACTAAACTAAGTCAGGTGGCTTTATGATGGTCCCGTTTTATCTATTTATCGTGCTACTCGTCACTTTCGCGCTTACATACTTGTTAGAACCTGACGGCAACAACGACAAACGATAAAACACTGTACCATCTTAAGCCTACAGGTTTATTAGGTAATAAAAAAATATTCATAGGGTATTCTGTGGTGACATGTGTGCATGCTTGTATGCGTCTTTGATGAGCTAACCTACATTGTTTCTTTAACTGTTGGGATGGCACTGCAAAAAAATTTACGGAAAAGAAGGTCTCTCGTTTTCCCTTTTAAACCCAGCTTGGCAAAGGTCGCCAGGAAAATCAGTTCAGAGCTTTTTTCACGATTATTAGTTGGCTCGGAACACTTTAAGCAGAAGATGCAAAACTTCTTAAATATAAAAAAAAAAAACTAATAGCGTTACATCAACAGTGTCTAAAATCAGTAACAGAGATAGATTGAGGGAAACTTCATGGCATGTACCCTGGCTTTGATGCCCCACAACACCAAGGGGTCAGCCGACAGCGCCGACCGTTAGTACGAAATTCATCACGTGGTAGCGTGTAAGACTAACCTTAGGTAGCTTGGTAGCGTGTATGGTCTGTATGACCTTGGTCCGCAGATTCTCTATACTGTGCACGCTCAGGCGCATGACTAAATCGTCGCCCACGCCGACCGTCAGCACGAAACTCTCCGTGTAGCGGGCAGCTTCGCGGCTTATTAAACCCGCTGTAAAAAAAGAAGTTAAATGAGATTCTCTGGAAACAACAAATATGTGTACAATGATAAGAGGTCAACAAAGGCCTCCCCCAAAGAGTGCCACAATGACCGGTCCTGCGCCACCCGCATCCAGCGGACTCCTGCGACCTTCACCAGGTCATCAGTCCACCTTGTGGGGGGCCTACCCACGCTACGCCTTTGCGGCGGCAATCTTTGGGGGAGGCCTATGTTCAGCAGTGGACGTCTTTCGGCTGATATGATGATGATAATGATCAAGGATCGGACAAACGCCCGTCATTTTGAAAACATAACCTTGATCCGTACAGTAGAGACTTCCTTATCTTATGATGTTAACATATTTTATTTAACATGATGTTTTTTTTAAATATCACTAACACAAAGTATCTATTTAGGAGATCCCGACTCTTTCTTACTTTTACAATTTGTACATAATCGTGATTGTGACCAATAAACTATTTAAGTAAATTAATTAATATACGTGATATACATAATCCGTTTAAATAGTTTTATTTCATAAATAATTATTGCGGTAGCCGAAGAAGATATTATGCATTCAATACATCGAAATTTAATATCAAAAATTCTAAATCGTTTATGTGCCACAAATTCACATTCATGGTGGGTACAAGTTAATAGGAGTTGCGATCCCCTAAATACATACTATGTGATAGTGTTAAAATGAAAATAAAATAAGTTAACATCATAAGATAAGGAAGTCTCTACTGTTAGGAACAGGGTTATGTTTTCAAAATGACGGGCGTTTGTCCGATCCTTGATAATGATGATAAGAGGTCACCATCATAAACTGACCAAACAAGTATTTTTTACTACATGTTCCATTTACGAGCAACTGGTTCATATGACTTAAACCTGTAAAAATTGAAAATTTTAGCAAAGTGAGATTGAAGATTTGTGAACACCAAGTCATGATATCGGGACAAAAGTTCGAGCGACAGAAGCTATCAAAATCCAATTTTGTCACGGCGATTTCTTCACTAGTTATAATAGTTATTTGTTATACAAGGGTGCAAAGTTGTATTTTACCCGCGAGTATGAAATTGAAACACGAGCAAGCGAAAGGATTCTATAGTTGAACCACGAGCGAAGCGAGTGGTTCTAAAATAGAATCCTGAGCGCAGCGAGTGTTTTAACATACGAGAAGTAAAATACATTTGCACCCGTGTGTAACACAAAACTTTTCCCCTCACTATAGCGAGGAAACTCAAAAAAGGTAATTATTTGTTCACATTACAATCATCATCGGGTTAGTGATAATAATTTTCCAAATGCATCATGTAGGTATTTAACACAAGTGAATAATATGCGTTTTTACACGTTCGTATTAAAGGATAAACGAGCACTTTACGAGCTAGTGAGGGGAAAAATAATTTGAGTATCTTTATAGTTAGGTATATCTATATATATAAACGGCAATGTCCTGACTGACTGACTGACTGACTGACTGACTGACTGACTTAAATCAACGCACAGCCCAAACCGCTGGTCCTAGAGAGTTCAAACTTGGCATTTAGATTCTTTGTAATGTCTAGAGGCACACTAAGAACGGGTTTTTGAAAATTCCTCCCTTAAAGAGGTTAAATGGGGGGTTAAAGTTTGTATGGGGAAACAAGATTAGTTGGGCTATTTTATTCGAAACTTCACATGAATGTTCTTAACAATAAATAAGTAAACACGTGTTTCAGTGTTTTTGAAAATTCATTCCCTATGGGGGTTAAATGGAGGGTTAAAGTTTGTATGGGGAAATAAGATTAGTTGGGCTATTTTATTCGAAACTTCACATGAATGTTTTTAACAATAAATAAGTAAACACATGTTACAGGTTTTTTGAAAATTCATTCCCTATGGGGGTTAAATGGAGGGTTAAAATTTGTATGGGGAAATAAGATTAGTTGGGCTATTTTATTCAAAACTTCACAGGAATGTTTTTAATAATAAATAAATAAATACGTGTTTTAGGTTTTTTGAAAATTCATTCCTTATGGGGGTTAAATGGAGGGTTAAAGTTTGTTTGGGGAAATAATGATTAGTTGGGCTATTTTATTCGAAACTTCACATTAATGTTTTTAACAATAAATAAGTAAACACGTGTTACAGGTTTTTTGAAAATTCATTCCCTATGGGGGTTAAATGGAGGGTTTAAATTTGTATGGGGAAATAAGATTAGTTGGGCTATTTTATTCGAAACTTCACATTAATGTTTTTAACAATAAATAAGTAAACACGTGTTTCAGGTTTTTTGAAAATTCATTTCCTATGGGGGTTAAATGGAAGGTTAAAGTTTGTAAGGAGGAACCAGATTCGTTGGGCTATTTAATTCTAAACGTCATAGAAGTGTTGTTGCCAATGAAGAAGTAGGTACTTATCTACATACCTCTACCATGTTATATAGTACGAGTATTTTACCTCGAGTACTTGTATTAAAAAAAAAATACTCCTAAGGGGGTAAAAATGGGGTTGAAAGTTTGTATGAAAAAAAGTTTAGTTTTTAGATTAAGAAATTTCATATTGCGTAAACTAATTTTGAATAAAAATCTAAGAAAAGTAATTCCAGGATTTTTCAAAATTCACTCCTAAAGGGTTGAAATGGGGCTCCAACGTACGTATGGCGAAACAAGATTAGTTGGACTATTTTATCCAAAACTTCGCAGGAGTATTCCATAAATTAAATGAGAACATAAATAATTATCCTTTACTTAAAATTTTCGAAAAACAAACAATCAAAGGTTAATTATTTATGTTTACTTCTGCTTCTAGAGATTCCAAATTTAGCACGTAGGTTCCTTTAAGAGTGTAGGGGTGGTTTAAAAAAAATTAAGACAATATCCACACCCTAAGGGGTGCAATGATGGGGGTCCAGAGTTTGTATGGGAAAACTTGATTATTTAAACTATTTTATCCGAAACTTTACAGGAGTATTCCTAAACATAAAAAGATAAAGATGTGTTTTAGGTTTTTGAGAATTCAACCTCTGAAAGGGGTGAAATGGTTAAACAGTAAAAAAACATCATGAATATCGTTTCTATGGTTTATCGAGTCACTGTGGTGGGAGTCCTGATTAGTCTGACTCATCACCAACCGGTAAATATTTTGGCTTGACTATTCCACCATAAGAGAAAAGGACGAAGCTTGTAGCGGATTACATTATTGTTTTGTAAGAGGGTGAATATCTGAGAATTTCAACCGCCTAATTTTGGTGGCATCATTTTTGCCGAAGTTTCTAAACGTCTCAATGTTATACTTCGCCATTTGTATAAGGTATCGTGCCTCCTTAAAATGACAAAGTAGCACATTGTAACGAATAGAAACTTCGACAAAAATTATGCTACCAAAATTAGGCGGTTGAAACGCTTTGATATTCACCCAGGAAATGACGATGCCTGCGTTGCTAATTTTAATTCGTGTAGTTTATTTGCAATTAAGTATTTAATTATGTCATACTAATATGCTGTTCAATGAAACAGACTTCAGACAGAATGTAATAAGGTAAGATTCTACTTCGGTTTAGGAAAGGTAAGAACTGCGATCCCACACAGAAACGAACGGCTATCAAAGTAGGTTTTGGGTTAGGTTAGAACTGCGACCCCACGTAGAAACGAACGACTATCAAAGGAGGTTCAGGTTAGGTTTTTACATTTTTTTTCATAGAAGTCCAAAATCTACGCGTGCGAAGCCGCGGGCAAAAGCTAGTATAGTATATATTAACTTTCATAGTTGCCCTTGGAGATTTAGTACCTGAAGATGTTTACTTACCAGGAGTGGAAAACGCGAATACTTTGAGGTGTGGATATCTGGGCCTAATTTTTAGCGCTACTAATACTGCTACTCCGGCACCCAGACTGTGACCTGAAATATAAATAAAAGTCTTTATGAAACAACAACTATACACAAGGAAGAAGTATGGGGTTATAATATACGTAGTAGGTAATCCAATGGGGCATAATAAAGGAAAGTAGATATTAGAGTGTAAAGTGTCGGTACTATACATAAACATGTACCTAACATGTTAATATACAGAGTGATTTTTTTAAGCGGGACAGTATGGGGAAATCGGAAACTATAGAAGATACAAGGAAGCTGTCTTAGGAGACATTAGGTATTTTTTTGAGATAACAATTTCGGCATTTTCAAAATTTTGGTCAAGTGCGAGTTGTACCTAAAAATTAATAATATTGATAAAAAATTTTTTTGACGTAGATCGATGTGATTTCATGCGTAGACAATTTTATTGTATTGGATGAAAAAAATCTGAACAGCAGAAGTTAGTCAAATTTAAGAAAACCATTTCTCATGTTACCTACATCCACTGTGCAGTGTCTTGTCTACTACTGCAAGGTAGTTGCTGCAATTTAAAAAAAACATTACTTACACTTTTCGAACATGACATTTGAATTTGGAACGTTTATTTAAGTTCAAAAGGATTTTAATAAGTTACATGTCGCGAGCTCATAAAGAAAATTTGGAATGACCATTGAGTATCTATTCGTATTTAGAATTTCGTTGGATATATCCATTATTTTTTTTTATGAGCTCGCAACATGTAATTGTCTACGCATGAAATCACGTCGATCTGCGTCAAAAAATTTTTTTATCAATATTTTTAATTTTTAGGTACAACTCGCACTTGACCAAAATTTTGAAAATGTCAAAATTGTTATCTTAAAAAAAATACCTAATGTCTCCTAAGACAGCTTCCTTGTATCTTCTACACCGTGATCTCTAATAACCCGAAAGATTTTAACCACGCATTTTTGATGTAAAAACAAACAAAAAATATTATATGACTTTTGTAATTTTTGGCGAAAAAAAAATTTTTTTTTTTAATTTTTTTTTCAATTGTTATTTAATATTTGAATGTATTTTAACATAAAAAGTAAAAGTTATTCATGAAACTAGCACTTACAATGAGTGTTAAGGTTTTTTTTTACAAAAACCTCATTTTTAAAAGGTTTTATTTCTCACTTTTCGACATCTATTAATGAGGTTAGTGAGACTATTCTCCATAATGACACCAACGCCGTTAAAAAGACCTTTTGTACCGAGTTACAATTATAAAATATGTTTTTTTTTTTAATTGGTAATAACTCTGAAACTAGGCGATATCCAGAAAAGTTTATACGACATTATAGTTTCTAAATGTGGTCAGGAAGACACTGTTAAAATCTTTCGGGTTATTAGAAATCACGGTGTATAGTTTCCGATTGCCCCATTCTGTCCCACTTAAAAAAAAACACTCTGTATATCTTGGTGTTGTTTGCCAACGTCGTGGATACAACATTTATTGTTTTTAGTGTAATGTACGAGTACGTATGTAATACAGGCATTTCTAATAATGTGTGTACATTTCAGAACGTATGCCTTAGGCATTAGGATCTAAATCCTTAATATAATTCTGGAAAGCAACAAGTACGGACCTGTAAGTACTAGGTCGTAATGAGGGTACTGCTGGAAGGCGCGATCCAGCACCGGCATGAGTCGCTTCAGCATCTTCGCGGCGCCCATCGACATGCCCTTGTGTGCTGCCGTGCCTTCTGGCAAGCCTGCAATCAAACAACATTTGTAATAGTACCGCAATCTGAACAACGCATCTAGTCATCAACTGTTGAACAAATTTCTTGACCCCTAACCATAACGTACCTAACCTAGTCTATTGTTCTTGTTTAAGTATATTACTTTCTTCTTCTTCTTTGGCGTTACACTCTTGACAGATTGGCCGTGTCCGTCACGTAGGTCGTGTTGCCTGCTGTTAGTACTATGTGACGCCATTCCTTACGAACTGCCCCGCTGGTGCATTTATGTAGCGGACCCTCCACGGTAGCTTTTACTCTGTCTGTCCACCTCATCGGTGAACGTCCTCGTCCGGTACCCTCGACTCGTACCTGCACCTACTGATAATACTTACTCGAAGGATTAAAACACGAAGCCGACTTTCCGTTACCTATGTATCGGGTCGTAACTTTTGACTAAAATCTTTCGAAACTAGCAGTGAAGCTGGTCAAAATCTCTCCAACGCGGAAACTTCACTGTCTTTACGAAATATGGAACAAGCTAAGAACATAGTCCGTCTGTGTTCCTGTGGGAATTATACAGTTATAGCTGCGTACCGTCAGCCTCGAATCGCTCGGAGCCTGCGGTAAAGTCGGTAAAGATGTCGCGCAGTGAGATGGAACCTCGCACTGCTACCACCACACTTTCTCGTTCATGGTCAGCTATCACGCAGAACGGGAGCTGTGAACAATGAAGTACTTATTTGGTTACATTGTTTTAAGTAATTTCAATCAATAATTCTGTAGGATGATACCATATTTCGATTTTATTAAAGGGGATAGGAATAAGCCTAAAATGTATAACGAGTGTCGTTAAATGCGTTTGTTTAAGTTATTATCAAAATGTTGGATCCTCTTTGTACCTACCAAAAGGCAAGTAAGGGAAATAACAGTTTTTTTAAGTTCAGTTGTAAGTACATTTACCTAGATTGTATGCTTTCTCTGTGCACAATACAATAAAGCAGAATGAGTATAAAAGGCTGCAATAAATCACCCTACTTTCTCCTCCTCCGGATTTCAGAGAGTAAGGAAAGGGTCTTTATTCGCAGGGCTAAACAAAAGAACGCGTCAACACGATATACGGATGATTAGTTGGATAATCAACGGTGGTCAAGCACAAAAACGGATAATCTTTCTACATATTTTTCTCTGTCAGTGTTTAGTATAACTTTTATAAACACCATATATAATGAAATATTACTGACTGACTAGGCTACTGAAACTATTGGGGTACAGGCATCATACGTCATACTCAAGTTGTATGCAAGTTTTTTAAGACTATTTTTCAGTTCTGGCGGTTCAGCTACTTATTTATTTAAATCAAAAACTAAAAGCATAACCATGATCACATGACAAGTTTCATCATTCACAGAAAATTCATCCCGTCCACCTCTGGTTTTGCCATAAGATTATGCACTGAGGTAGGTTACCTTGTACCATTACCTATGTACTTAAATAATCTGCGACACGCATCGACATAAAAAACAGTTAACATAACAAAATGCAGTTTCGCAGCGAACAGTACATTAGATACGTGATTTTTATGAAGGATTGGCATCGGATTTTATTCGCTATTTAGTTTGTGCGCGATACAGGAGTGTGAGAAAATTTTTATTCTTGGAGCTCACGGTCTATACTTAGATCTAATTTTTGTACCTACGTATAAAACTTTCCGTATTGTTTGTAAACGGTTGTTAAGTTACGCTTTATGAATATTTAACTATGATATTGATATTGTTAATGATGATATTGATCATAGTTAATGCTTGGGCTCGATACAATAACTTTTTATTGTGCAGTTTACGTCAATAAATAATATAACAATAGAAGCCGATAAACAATAGTCCGTTTTTCATTTTGTAATTAAAACGCATCAGATCTGCGAAACATTATGTTACTAGAAATAAAGGAATAATGGAGAAATCTACAGCATCCCGGTGACTTGAACTTTGTCGCCAAAGAGCAATTGGTCTCTTGGTAACTTCAAAGTGATTCATTATTGTTTTAAGTCAGTATTTTTGACAAAAACTCAAGTTAACCTTTACATCTGCATAAGTGCATACCAAAAACCTAAACCCCATGTTTACATAGGTGTATCTAATCAAGACTAACAGCTAATATCGAATATTATTGACCTTTTATGCAGCTCACTGTATCTAAATTGTCAATAATAACAGCAAGCTTTAAAGCAAACTGTGATAAGTGCACTTGCGACTTCGCAAAAAGGTTTTCCGTGTGAGCACTTGGAACGTATCTTTATGATCGACGCAGTAAAGTTAATGTACGTGCACGGTAGGGTAAAAGTATCCGACGCATTCTAGGCCAAAGTGTACGACCCAGTAAACTCAGGCGAAATAGGCTTAGAAGAATTTGGATAAGGATTTGTGTAGATATTAAAATATTTTCTAGAAAGAGGAACACTTAAGTAATTTTTTTTGTACTAGATATTCGAAATATTGGGAAATATTCTATACCTATTTATATAATATAAAGTAAATTATCAAAGTAGCTACCATTGTAGTTAGGTATAGGTTGTTTATCTCGTGAAGAACTAACCAGAGTACTTAGCCAAGTTAACAATCGCTATCGTAGTTTTCTCTCTTTGTTACTCTTACTTATTAGTGATTGAGCTTTAGCGATTGGCATCTTGGTTACGCACCCTGTACTGAGATGACAATACGAACGAATGTATACGTCTTCGTGCATCAAACGATTCAAACGATCTGAGGCCCGTTTCTCAAAAGCTTGTAACTTGTATTACAAGTGGAAGTCTCTTTTTAACACTATTAATAAGATAAGGACTTCCGCTTGTATTACAAGTTACAAGCTTTCGAGAAATAGGCCCCTGTACTAATAACTAAAAAAACATTGATTTTTAAATGATTGTTTCACATTAACCACTATGATGATGATGTATAATATTTTAACCTTAATCTTATCTATATATATAAACGGCAATGTCCTGACTGACTGACTGACTGACTTAAATCAACGCACAGCCCAAACCGCTGGTCCTAGAGAGTTCAAACTTGGCATGTACATTCTTTATAATGTTTAGAGGCGCACTAAGAACGGATTTTTGAAAATTCATCCCGTAAAAGGGTTAAATGGGGGGTTAAAGTTTGTATGGGGAAATAAGATTAGTTGGGCTATTTTATTCGAAACTTCACAGGAATGTTTTTAATAATTAATAAGTAAATACATGTTTCAGGTTTTTTGAAAATTCATCCCTTAAAGGGGTTAAATGGAGGGTTAAAGTTTGTATGGGGAAATAAGATTAGTTGGGCTATTTTATTCGAAACTTCACAAGAATGTTTTTAATAATTAATAAGTAAATACATGTTTCAGGTTTTTTGAAAATTCATTCCTTATGGGGGTTAAATGGAGGGTTAAAGTTTGTTTGGGGAAATAATGATTAGTTGGGCTATTTTATTCGAAACTTCACATTAATGTTTTTAACAATAAATAAGTAAACACGTGTTACAGGTTTTTTGAAAATTCATTCCCTATGGGGGTTAAATGGAGGGTTTAAATTTGTATGGGGAAATAAGATTAGTTGGGCTATTTTATTCGAAACTTCACATTAATGTTTTTAACAATAAATAAGTAAACACGTGTTTCAGGTTTTGTGAAAATTCATTTCCTATGGGGGTTAAATGGAAGGTTAAAGTTTGTAAGGAGGAACCAGATTCGTTGGGCTATTTAATTCTAAACGTCATAGAAGTGTTGTTGCCAATGAAGAAGTAGGTACTTATCTACATACCTCTACCATATACCTCAGTCTCTACCATATACCAGGTTTTTTGAAAATTCATCCCTTAAAGGGGTTAAATGGAGGGTTAAAGTTTGTATGGGGAAATAAGATTAGTTGGGCTATTTTATTCGAAACTTCACATGAATGTTTTTAACAATAAATAAGTAAACACGTATTTCAGGTTTTTTGAAAATTCATTCCCTATGGGGGTTAAATGGAGGGTTAAAGTTTTTATGGGGAAATAAGATTAGTTGGGCTATTTTATTCGAAACTTCACAGGAATGTTTTTAATAATAAATAAGTAAACACATGTTTCAAGTTTTTTTGAAAATTCATCCCTTAAAGGGGTTAAATGGAGGGTTAAAGTTTGTATGGGGACATAAGATTGGTTGGGCTATTTTATTCGAAACTTCACATGAATGTTTTTAACAATAAATAAGTAAACACGTATTTCAGGTTTTTTGAAAATTCATTCCCTATGGGGGTTAAATGGAGGGTTAAAATTTGTATGGGGAAATAAGATTTGTTGGGCTATTTTATTCGAAACTTCACATGAATGTTTTTAACAATAAATAAGTAAACACGTGTTTCAGGTTTTTTGAAAATTCATTCCCTATGGGGGTTAAATGGAAGGTTAAAGTTTGTAAGAAGGAACCAGATTCGTTGGGCTATTTAATTCAAAACTTCATAGAAGTGTTCTTGCCAATGAAGATGTAGGTACTTATCTACATACCATGTTATATACGAGTAACATAGGTACGATGAATACGTAGATACTTTTAATATTAAATTTTGGTAAGTAATGCAGTTTGCTACATAAAAGGTCATTGTGAGGTTTTATTTTTTAAGTCTAGACAAAACCATATTTATTTGTTTGTTCGTTAAAAATATCTACAATTTTGCATGTCGACATAATATGATTCAAAGCGAACGAATTTCAAATGTTTGTTTGACAGCTCGCGGACAGTATAATGTATAAGCAGCGCGGGTACGCGGGCCGCCTCACTGTAAATTCAGCTTTCTAATTCGTGTAGTTTATTTGCAATTAAGTATTTAATTATGTCATACTAATATGCTGTTCAATGAAACAGACTTCAAACAGAATGTAATAAGGTAAGATTCTACTTAGGTTTAGGAAAGGTTAGAACTACGATCCCACACAGAAACGAACGGCTATCAAAGTAGGTTTTGGGTTAGATTAGAAATGCAACTCCACACAGAAACGAACGACTATTAAAGGAAGTTCAGGTTAGGTTTGAATAGTAACTCCACACAGCAACGAACGGCTTTGAAAGTAGGTTTATGTTAGGTTTGAACTCCAACCCCACACAGAAACTAACGGCTATTAAAGTAGGTTTAGGTTAGGTTAGAACTGTGACCCCACAGATAAGCAAACAGCTATCAAAGTAGGTTCAGGTTAGGTTAGAACTGCGACCCCACACATAACCTAAATAGCCGTTTGCTTAACTAAGAACTGCGACCAGTGCGAC
The DNA here is from genome assembly GCA_025490895.1 of Thaumatotibia leucotreta. Lineage (NCBI taxonomy): Eukaryota > Metazoa > Arthropoda > Insecta > Lepidoptera > Tortricidae > Thaumatotibia > Thaumatotibia leucotreta. The sequence goes on along the minus strand of JALPQI010006606.1, from coordinate 41,819 downwards.
CCCACACATAAGCGAACAGCTATCAAAGAAGGTTTAGGTTAGGTTAGATCTGCGACCCCACACAAAAGCAAACGGTTATCAAAGTAGGTTTAGTTTAGGTTAGAACTGCGACCCCACACATAAGCGAACAGCTATCAAAGTAGGTTTAGGTTAGGTTAGAACTGCGACCCCACACATAAGCAAACGGCTATCAAAGCAGGTTTAGTTTAGGTTAGAACTGCGACCCCACACAAAAGAAAACGGCTATCAAAGTAGGTTAGGTTAGAACTGCGACCCCACACAAAAGCAAACGGCTATCAAAGTAGGTTTAGTTTAGGTTAGAACTGCGACCCGACACAAAAGCAAACGGCTATCAAAGTAGGTATAGGTTTGGTTAGAACTGCGACCAGTGCGACCCCACATAGAAACGAACGGCTATTAAGACCCCACACATAAGCAAACAGCTATCAAAGTAGGTTCAGGGTTGGTTTAGAACTGCGGAATAAATATTACTAAATTTAAACCAAACTAAAATAAGAACCCGTAAAGGAAAACCTCAAGCACCATTCAAAATTCCCTGATTAAAATTTACTGAAAACTATTCTTCGACAGAATGACTTGTCGATGAAATGAAAATACTTGAACCGTTGTCTTTGAAACAACATTCGATTAAATGATTGTCGACAAGTCAAGGCGAAACCCAAAAAAAAATATCACAAATATTAAACTTATTTCGGCCACTTTTGAATCTTCTGAGAAAAAAAAAACAAAATAGGATTCATTATTTACAGGAAACCGTGTAACATGCATAATATATATTATATAACTACATACAATCGAAATGGTAACCTCCTTCTTTTTTGAAGTCTGTTGAAAATATTTTTTTTCATAGAAGTCCAAAATCTACGCGTGCGAAGCCGCGGGCAAAAGCTAGTAATATTATATTTATTTTCCTTTACAATATATAACACTGATACAGTAAAGAGCAAAACCTTTACCCTTTAACCTTTGGTGTATAGGTACCTATCTATTTAAAGTAAGCGCGTATACCATTAGTAGAGTGAAACTTGTTAGAAAACTGACCGAAGCATGAACTTCGCAGTTTCATACTTCAACAGCTTGAGTTCATTAAGTCGAGCGTGGAACCAGCTGGCTCCATAATCTACAAGATCAGTTTATTACGAACTCTGAAATTCCTAATTTCAGGCACCTGTCTCTGTTACACTGATCATGCCTTCGATGCAGCGACAGAAACAGATTGCCGAAATTTACAATTATAAAATTTTGAATAAAACGAATGAAAATAAAATTTTAACTTCATTAAAACTAATGAAGTTAAAATTAGTTAATATACGCGAGTTTATCCGTTTTCATAGTTTTATTTCATGAGTAATCCTCGCGGTAACCGAAGAAAATATTATATACAATTTCGCTTCAGGTTTATGTACAGAGTTGAGCCAAGTCGTAGGTATAGGGTTTCAAAATTAAGTGGCCCTCTTGTTCTCTGATAATTTTGAGCACCATGGCAGCTCTGTTACATCTGATGGCGACTGTACCACCTACAAGGCAAATTTCCGAATGGATCGCTAGTTTGCTATTTGCTTGTTGTTTATCTACACCGGACTAATAAACTACGGCTATGTCGGCTATTTATCACGATTACTATTTATTACTCACGTCGTATCAAATAAATCTTCTCTCAGCTTCGCGTTAGGAAAAGTTACTGATTTGACCTAGTAATCATACCATGCACAATATTTATGTCATACTAGGCCTAGTTTCTTACACGCTGTTGCATATAAGTATCTATTAACCTAATTTATCAGCGGCCCTATCGCGAAAAACTTAATTCGTAAATTTCGAGGATTTGTCTCTCTCACTCTAATGACGCCTTCGTTTGAGTGACAGAGAAAAATCCTAGAAATTTCCGAATTTCGATTTTCGCGGTAGTAGGCCAGCTTGGTTATCGAAACAAATCTAGGCAATGGCGCCAAGAAAGTTTCTCTCGCAACCCTCTTGTCATACAGGTAAAGTGTGAAATGTCGTATAACAAAAGATAATCCGTGGCAGATAAGACTTTTTCGTTAGAGGACTGAGTTGTTGTTGAGATGTGTTCGGAGTTTACGGCTATTTTGGCTTGCTGCGAGTATTGTGACGTTGGTAAACAAAGATTGAAAACATCGCCAGTCGCTACATTTTGCTTCACGTTTATACTCGTATAGGTAGAGGTTAGTAAGCTTAATCAGAAGTGAGTAGTGAAACAATTAAGTACTTTAACCTAAAGTGATAATCATTTATTAACAAAAATATAGTAACATAAAGGATAATTTAAAAATAAATAAATAAATAGTTATCACGCAAGCACTGATGGAGATATTAGGTACTCAAGTCAAGTAGAGGAAAGATTGGGGAGGGCTGCGCCATCGTTTAGGCCAAAGAAGTTTTTGAAGGAGTTAAATTTGTGGCGCGTACTCCGAAACACATGCTTTTTAAGTACTAGTAAATTATTTGAAGTGGCATTAACATTCAACTTACACAATAATTTATATGTGAATTACACATAAACACTACATAATATGCAGAAGAATAATTTTAGCATGGCGTTTTGATGTGAGTTACGTTACGAAAGTTAACCGAATTGTTTGTACTTAATAGTTTTTTGATACTTACCTAATACAAACATTTTACGCAATGGTTCATGGCCCCACTGAGTACAATGTAATATACTGTATTATATTTTAACAGTTATTTGACTTTAACGAATAACATTCTTTTGTATTCAAAGGACGAATCGAGGGCTCGGTGACAACGATCTGTATCGACATCCACTGAAAACCTTAAAAATTATAATATTGGAATTAATTTTACTTATTTTTTTTTCCATTTATGTGACGTTTTCAATCAAAAGGGACCTTTGTCAACGGCGCTTCGTTATGGCACATGCGTCGTCGGTTAGCATGACGTAAGCGCCATCGAGAATAATTTCCCTTTTGATAAAAACCGTCGCATACTATAGTCTTTTTGGAAATGAATAGGTAAATAGTTTACATTGTAATTGTAAAATTAAGTACGTACTGTAATTACTAATTACATAACTTGGAATTAACTAATTACATGAAAAAAATGGAAACATTCGTACCAATGCATAAATATCCTTACAACTAAATGCATATAAAAATACGTAGCTACCCACTGACTTCGTTTCGTCGTGTACTTTAAAACTATAGTTTACAATAGTAATAAAATCATATTTTATTCGCTACGTTTATTTACATGATACATGACTAATATGATAACACGAATACAAAGATCAAATCTTTACGTCAACCTGTCTGTCGTCATTTCAGTAGAACAAGTCCGAGTCCACAAGAACATAAGAAATGCATTATTATCTTCATTGTTTGAGTAATCTACAAAGAGATATAGGTATCAGGTTTGTTTATCTTCGTCATGACTCTTTATTGACTCGGTATTTGTAATAATAACATTAAACTACAGTAGTTAATATTAGAGGATAATAATAGGTATTTTCAATAATGACGTAACTGCCTTATCGTATTTAATGTATATACCTAATAGGTATGCGTTTAGGTTTTGACAGTTAATAAACAATGCATGCTTCATACATGGCTATGTAAAGTAGGTGGCCGCCGTAAGTTAGTAGGTGTCTAGATATAATACCCATTTTGGCGTAAATATGGTTGCATTATTTGCTGTGACTTCAATGTACTATTGCACACAAATATATAATATTTATCATTTGAGTACCTTGGGACGAAAATGCATGATAAGTTTAGCATAAAAATCGGTAGGTACGTAAATAATGAAATAATCATGAGATCATGACAAAGGCTTCACAACTATTCATGTCTAATTTGCTTACAGAAAATACCTTATTAACTATTTATGGTTAGATTATTTAGAATATTTTTTCTTGAATACTAGTAGTAGGTAATAGATTTGCGTAGCCGTTTGAGTAACCATTAGATAAAAATACTTATACCTACTAATTACATTTCAAAAAGTTTCCCAATCATCTTTACGTCGTTTCTAAGTACGTCTTCAGTAAATTCATTAATTATAATTTTTAATGAAGACCCAATTTCTTATACTCGTAGACCTGAAATACTATATTAAACCTAAGCGATTTGCACTCACATATTAACGTCTAAAATGGGCGTCAACTGATATCTCAATTAACAAGTCCATCGCCTAAGTTAAAACCGTAACCGGACACACCCTTGAAAAAGGACTAAAAGGACTGTTTTGCCTTGAACTTTGACATTTCAAAACATTTTCGTTAGTGTTGAATGCTAGCTTAATTATACTTTCAGATCCCAAATAAACGTATCGCTAATGAAATGATATTAACACGTGATCAATTGATCACTATTATCTAAATCATGCATCAATATCAAGATAATGTTCGACAATTCATTTTGAAACGATTCCGTAGCTGGGTCATACAGCGATCGCGAAAACGGGCGTCTTTCCTGTGGACTAGGGTGCTTCTTATTTTTGCAATTTTGTAGGATGTTCGAACCAATAAAAGAGCTATTTGCTCTCCCGATAACAATTTTCTATGGGGCACCCTCTTCTTTTTTTAATTGATAAGTAAACCATATTTGTTTTTTTTTTATCAATTATTATAAGAAAAATTAGGGGTCGCTACCGAAGTAATAAAAAAATGACTAATCATCTTGCCTTTCTTGAACTTCGTACTTCGGAAAACAAATATGGGCTACTTATCAATAGTACGGTCAAATCGTACATAATTTTACCCTAAACTCGCAAATCAAGTAGTATCGCTGCATTTTTGGTATGTTGTTAAGACACCATAGGACAGTATAAAACCATATTTTGCAAGCAAAAAAAAGTTGTGCTAGCTGGGTAGTACGTGAAAAACTGCGAAATTTACGGCCATTTTTTAGTTTCTGATTTTTATTTAAAAAACCTTACGTTTTTGATATCATATGTAAATAAACGTTTAAAGACTAATAAATTTCCAACAAGTTGAGCTAACATGCATTACCGTAGGTCTTATAGTTTCAGAGATTCGAGACTTTGAAAGTACCCCTTTTTGTAAACTAGATAAAATTTTGTGTTTTGCTAACGTTTTCGACTTAATATCGCCTCACCTAATTATGCTACGAAAAACATGCAATAGTGACCTTATAGCGCACTTAATATTCTTTAATTTAAGGGTAAAATTAGGTCAGTGAACTTTGTAGTTGAAAGTATAAACCCGAAATTCCAAAGGCAGGAGGCCCGCTATCTAAGTTTTTCATACAAATCGCAAGTCGAGTTGCAAAGCTGCAATTTTGGTATATTATAAAGGCCTTATAGATATATACGAAAATGCATATTAAAAGAAAAACAAAAAAATAATTTGGGCATAGGACGTAAGAAACGGAAAAAAAATTCGCACTTTTTTTAGTTTTTGACGTTTAACTAAAAATCTATTATCTTTTTGATACTAATTGCTATAAAACTAAGAAAGAACATTAAATTTGGAAGGATTTGAGCTACGTTGCTTCACCGTAAGTTATATATATTTTGAGATACGACATTTCACAAAGTGCCCTTTCATCAAAACATAAACAAATTTTAGGTTACCTTAAGGCTATTCACTAAATATTGGCAAAACGTTCGCGCTAAGGGAAAAAAGTAATTGTAGATAATAACTATATTAAATTTGAAACAAATTGAGCCGATAACAATTACTGTAAGTCTTATAGTTGGGGGTATGCGAGGCTTCAAAACATGCACTTATTTTCTTAACTTAATGAAGGGCACATTTTGAAATGTCGTATCTCTAAATCTATATAATTTAGGGTAATGCAAGGTAGCTCAAATCCTTTCGAATTTAATATTCTTTCTAAGTTTTGTAGCAATTAGTATCAAAAAGATAATAGTTTTTTAATTAAACGTCAAAAAGTAAAAGAAGCCCAATATTTCTTCTGTTTTTTTCGTCCTATGCCGAAGTTCCTTTTTTGTTTTTCTTGTAATATGCATTTTTGTACGTCCTTATAGCGCCTTTATAATATACTAAAATTGCAGCTTTGCAACACGACTTGCGATTTGTATGAAAAACTTAGATAGCGGGCCTACTGCCTTTTGAATTACGCGTTTTTATTTTCAATTACAAAGTTTACTGACCTGATTTTACCCTTAAATGAAAGAATATTAATTGCGCTATAAGATAATTATTTCATGTTTTTCGTAGAATAATTAGGTAATTCGAAATTAAACCAAAAACGTTAGCAAAACTCAACATTTTATCTAGTTTACAAAACAGGGTACTATTTGAAGTCTCGAATCTCTGAAACTATAAGACCTACGGTAATGCATGCTATCTCATCTTGTTACAAATTCATTCATCTTTAAACATTACCTGATACATATGGTCAAAAAACGTAAGGCTTTTTTTATAAAAATCAGAAACTAAAAATAGACAGTAAATTTCACAGTTTTTCACGTATTACGCAGCTAGCACAACTTTTTTTTGCTTGCAAAATGTGGTTTTATACTGCCCTATGGTGTCTAAATAACATACCAAAAATGCAGCTTTACTACATGTTTTGCGAGTTTAATATACGATTTGACCGTACTGCAAAAATAAAATAACAAAATGAGAGGGTGCCCCATAGAAAATAGCAATCGGGAGAGCAAAGAGCTACTTTATTGGTTCGAACAACCTACAAAGTTGAAAAATAAGTGCACCCTACTGTGGACACTGTGAAAGTTAACGGTTAATCAGAAGTCACCTATCGGGTTGTATTCGCCTAACAAAAAAATATGGTTCTAACTCAATACAAAACAATCTGTATGACCCAGCTAACGTAAAACACTAATGTGTTCATGTGTTTGCAACACTGCATGGGTTCTGTGGTGGGGTCATATTACTGTTGATCTGACCGCAGACTGCAGAACGCAACTATAAGAGTATCCGTAACTTAAAAATAAACGCCATCCTTTTCTCAAACCATGAGAAAAATAGGACAGAGCTAACATTCATATGACAGTCCTAAAATGTTATGTATGTAGGTAATTTAAATGGCTACGTAATTTTATTTTAGGTACCTACCTCAAAAACGTGATTGTTGAAAGACGCGAAAATGATGTCATCTGCCTCCAATTTGGACATGTACTTGACTCCGGCGAAGTGACACATGCAACAGTTGTCGTCCGTCACTATCGAGTTCTTGGGGCTGGAAAGAGAGAGACAACATCTATAGGTATACAAAAACAATGGATTGCATCAGCCAAAATAATGCAGATATAATTCATGAGTACATAGTAGATATTATGAATTGGACGTAACGTAAACAGAGGAACCAATCCACACGTATTTGTCATTTTAAAGATTGACTTGTTTGTTTTTATTTAAGGTGGTAATAAAAATGACAAATTCGTGCGGATTAGTTTCTGTTTGCAGAACTACGTCCAATTTTCTTTTTAGCTACAGAAGTAAACCCCACTCATCCTTAGGCCCTACTTAGTTGTCTCATTTAGTAAACAACTTTCTAACATAAAATCGCACGTATTTTGTTCTAAAAAAGCATATACGGAATTTATAATAATTTATAGCATAAGTCAAATACGTATATTAAAAAAATAACTCTTTAATTTTCTAGTCAACATGGTACAGTCAAGTGCAAAAATAAGTATCGAAGAATCCGTTCATAAATATGTTACGACGTTTTTATTACACAGAATTAGAGTGCACTGGGACATATTTTTGTACATTTTTGTGTACACCTTATTTTGTCTTTGACTGTACTATTCCATAAAAAAGTACTTAGATGACTAAGACTAAATAATTTATTGACATTTTAATTATATAAATACTTATGTAAATGTTACGTTATTTGCTAATTTAATTTTTAATGTTGAATTAATATCCATTTTTATTAAATTAGTAATTGTAATTTGTGGTTGTATGATAATGGTATTGTACATTTTAGTACGTTATATATTATGTTACCTAACTGTTTTAAGTAGGTTTTTACGATTAAGGCAGAATTAACAGCGCAATAAAATAGCTGCGAGTGTTAGGTACCTATGTCTTCTAATTTAGCCTTATCTCTGGGAAAAAGGGATTTCGAGTTAGAGAGCGTAAATCGGTCGGTCGCCCAGGTATTTATTATAATACAAAATGTTGAGGAGAAATCAACGAAAACATTTCTCGACCGATAAAAAAGTAAGTCTTATTATCTACAACAAGGCGTGGGCAGGTATAATGGAAAAGCGTTCTTCTTACTATATTTAGGTAAGTAGGTACGTACTTAATTTTAATTCGGTTGCTATTAATGTAACGTAAGTGGGTATGCTCACAAGTAGGTAGATAATTGATGTTCTCATTTACTGACAAACATCAGGTAGCAATACATCGAATTAGGTAGGTAACTACAGGATTAAAACAATAACATTAGGTACTACTTAACTCAAGTACCGTGATAAGTAGGTATACTGTTGCATCTATTGTTAGATAAAAATAATGAAAGCGATTACACGTCATATCAAAATGAATATAGGATTAAATAATAAAGATTATTGATTATAATTTATTCACTAAACCTGTGAAAAAATTAATAGGTACCTATTTGTGGTACCTAATTATGATCTGACCTGTTGGAGGAAGGCAGTAATATCAATACCTATGCATTTGGGCCAATCAACTTTTCGATCGACACTATTTTATCCGGTAACGCAGGTGATAATTTCATCAAGTTTGCTAGAAAAAATGCTTATAAATGGTACATACGTTAGGTCTCACACAAATTCACTTCGATACATTTAGGTTCCAACGGTTTTACATTCTAAATATGTGTATAGTATTAATTGACGTACATTTGTAAGTTTATGAAAAGTAACGCAGGAGGCAGGAAATATGTCGATGTAAAAGTTGATTGGCTCATTTACGTGATAGTTAAACGCTGAATTGTATTGAAATCACTATGTAGTGATCTCGGTTAATTTAGAGACACCCAACTTTCCGAACATTTTAAAACTTACCGACAACAGCAACACGTCAGATGCCTGGCCAGTTTGCAAAATCCAGTGAAGCAGTGTCGATACAAAACGTACGGCCACCCATACGCCGCTATGGACAACTTGAGATAATGCAGCGCATCTTTAAGGTTCATCCACGGTGGTGTTTCTGAGAAGATTTTGTTGACATCTGTCGTGTATATCGGTTCCTCGTCGTTGAGCATCTGAATGCGGCGCATTTCTCGAGTTTCCCTTTTCTGGCGAACTCGTAGGAGGACGCAGCCTGCAACGACGTCGGATGGGACCAGGTCTGTTGATCTGAATAGGGCACTGAGGAGAGCTGCAAAGAAAGAATTCTGGATTAGCTGTGGGTATCTTCTCGAAATGAACGAAGAGTACATGTCAGTTTTGTTTTCGTTTCCTATTTGTAAATATTTTTATTGGGATACTGCATTTCCAAGTTTCCAACCAGCATAGACACACAAACCTATTCGTTTTACCGAATAATAGCCGGGCGACCCCCGTTGTCATATCTTCAGAGTTCTTATATCGGCCAGTACCAGGCCCCAATTTCACCACATTGAAAAGTGCTACAATTGTAAATTTACTGTTTCTGCAATCTGGGGCGTCTATAGGCTACAGTTACCGTTTACCATCGGAAGGGCCGTGCGTTTGTGTACCACCAACATAAAATTTAGTGCAGGAACTTTAGTAAATTAGCAGTAAATAACTACTTTTTGGCGACGCAAAATTACAATTGTCACAAAAAACACGACAATTGGGTATGTCAAGTTTTTTGAAGTGGTGTAAATTATATTTTATTTGGATGATAGGCTTCCTAAGGATCACGAAAAACCAGTTATCTTATTTTTATAACTATTAATTTATTATTAATATTATTTATAATATTTTTAATTTATGGCTCACAAGCTAAACGACTTTTGCGCTACTGAAAATTAAAAAAAAACACATGATGGTTGTCAAATATGTCATTGTCAAAAATAACTAAGTCTTTCAACGGTTTTGTTCGTTCGATTGCATTTGGTGGTTTCAGTGATTTATAGAATATTTTTAACGACCTCAGCACGAATTTTGGACTCTTGATCTTGCCGCACTACTCCATGACCCCTGCACGATATTTTGGACAACGTTTGGATCTTCCTGTGACTACCTACGCTCTGCTTTTTGGACTACGTTTTCTTGCCTTTCTGACGACCCTGGTTTTGACTATTGGACTGCTTCACGTACATCTAGATCAATGAATAGTGACTGCAACCGAACCGTGACGGAGTATTACAGAGATATGATCATGTGCTTCGTACCCAGCTGTAAGAAATACAGACGCGACTTTCCCGACTCAGTTTTTCTATGTGTACCAAAATGTTCACAACCAACTTGGTGTCACGCGTTGGATATAAATTGCCCGAAACGGACCCTATATGTTTGTGCATTTCAATGTGAGTGTAGTGACTATTCTATGTATCAAAATTATACTCAATAACACGTTTTTATTGTTATTATATACGTAGTTATTTTTGACAGTGACATATTTGACAACCATCATGTGGTTTTTTTTAATTTTCAGTAGCGCAAAAGTCGTTTAGCTTGTGAGCCATAAATTAAAAATATTATAAATAATATTAATAATAAATTAATAGTTATAAAAATAAAATAACTGGTTTTTCGTGATCCTTAGGAAGCCTATCATCCAAATAAAATATAATTTACACCACTTCAAAAAACTTGACATACCCAATTGTAGCGAAATTCCGACATATGCCGAACCTCATGTCAAGATTGAATGAGAATTGTACTAAACCTTGCGACAATTGTCACGGGTTTAGGAAAATAAAAAGTAATTTATTAACGATTTAATAACGTTATTAGTAATAATTTTATGTTGGTGGCAAACAAGCACATGGCCCGTCCGATAGTAACCGGTAGCCGTAGCCTACAGAGGCCTGTGACGTCAGTAACAGTGATATTTTACAATTGTCACACTTGTAATTATGGTGAAATAGGCCACAGGTCAGTAGTATTAGGACATTCAAAGATTCTACCAATTACAACGCGCCAAGAGCTTATTTTATTTACCGTAAAACCACCCAACTATGGTCCAATACTGCAACTATGGTCCACAATTTAAACTCCTAAATAAGCCTCAGTCCCTATGTTGTTTTTGTTGTTTTCTTTATGAATAAGCAGTTTTTGTCAATCAATAGCACGATAAATATAACAATGATACCTAATGTTTGTTATTCGATAAAGTTTTGGACCATCGTTGGGAGTGTTTGGACTATAGTTAGGTGGTTTTATGGTACCTCCAATAGCCCTTTTTAGGTAGCTTGAATTCCATTTAAAAAAATGCGCAAACTGAACGTCAGTTCACTTCAAAAGAAATCGTTTATCAATCGTAACTCAAAGAAGTCAAAAATCAATAAGCAGCCATATTCACCTGCGACTTGCTGGAAAGCCTCTTTCCCGTGCTCATCTCGCTTCAGCCAGCAGAAGGCCCAGCGGAACCTTCTAGACCAGAGGCCGGTGACCTTGCGGTGGTGCCGCACCTGGTTGGGCGTGTCCACCATGTCACCGTAGTTCACGGAGCCCAGCGGGTCGAAGACCATGAACAGGCCGAACACTGTGAGCCCGAGTTGCACCCAGTTGAAGAGTACTATGCCTGGACAAAAGTAAATTAAAATTGTAGTATGCAATATTGTCTCCTATTCTCCGTAGACATTGAAAGGGCTTAAGAAGCGGCTCGTAGATGCCACCGGTGACTAGAGAGCTGGCTATTACCTCGCCCAGCGAATAGCAATTGCTATTCAGCGAGGTAATTCCGCCAGCCTTCTGGGCACCCTACCATCAGGCATGGAGCTCGAGCCTATTTTTTATTTGTAAATATTTCTTACCGTGTAGTATTTGTAGATATAGTTTTATTTTTGCCTTAGTGTTAGTTTATCTTATTCTATTTTTCTTTGTATATTTACTTAAATAAAGTTATAGTTCTCCGTATATTAAGGTCCACTCCCATAATCTAGGCCACTAACCCGACTTAAACGGTTGGAAGTGTCAAAAATGTGTGGACTTTACAAGTAACCCCCTGTTAGTTGGTTACAACAATTATTACATTCTAGATAACCATTAGTTATAAAAAATACTTTGGGATCGTTCAATGTTTCGACGGCAACAACCAAGTTTCTAAGTTCTGAACAAACCTTCAGCAGTTGCAACTTTTATATTGTTGTTATCGTTTTACTAAATATTTTAACTCATTGACTAAGACATGATTTAAAAGCGACCTTTTTAACTATGCATGAGGTCATGCTAATGAGCACGATTTTATGAATAAATGCATAATCATTAATTTTTGATGATCAAACGAACTTACCAAGTGAAGTTCGATCACAATTATGTGAGCAACTTCATTCGACGCGATTTATTGTTTACATATTGTAGTTACGCCCCCACGCATTAGCCTTGCACGTTTTTTAAAGTCTTTTTCATAATTTTTTACTGGCAACACTAAAAAACTTGCTCCCATCCCCTACTCCAGCATTATGGTAGGTCCCTCAACCGCCATTTTTCAATCATTTTGTTTACAGCTTTAAGTATCGAGAATGTATTTCACCAATTTGTCTTAGATCGGGTAGGGTGACGTATAGTCAACAATATTCTCGAATATTGAGGGTGGGTTGTGATAAATCGCGTCGAATGAAGTTGCTCACATAATTGTGATCGAACTTCACTTGGTAAGTTCGTTTGATCATCAATTATATTTCGCAACTTCATTCTTTGCGATTTATTGTTTACATATTGTAGGATGTTCAGAGCACAAATTGTGAAATAATTCTCACTCATTGAGAATGTAAAACAAGTAATTAAATACTGGGAAAGAAGCATATGTACGCTTTAAAGGTAAGTATAGGTTATGTAATAAAAACATTATTTATTTATTGTTATTTATTACTCATAATTGTATCCAATAAGTTACAATAATCATTATTTTCTTTTACAGATTCATTGCTGATGAGAGAATTACTCGAGCAAACTTATTACAATCATCTACAATTTCTTTATTGTAAAACTTGGCAAAAACGCTAGAAGAATCACTCCAACCTGCAGTTTTGCGTATAATGCCTAGGCTAACACCCATTTTGTTGGCTGTAGAAGTGGCCGAATGCCTAGTACTATGTGCAGTGAATAACTTTGTGTCTAGACCGCTATTGTGAAGTGTATCTTTAATCCAGTGGCTTAATGTTTGTGAAGATACTTTTAAATGTGGTTTTTTATAACTAATAAATAAAGCGTTGTTATCTGAACTGCGAAGTGAATTAGTTTTATTTATGTACGTCTGAATACATCTAGCGGGACAAATTTCTGGTTTATCATTAAAAAATGGAAGTCTTAACACTGGTTGGGAAGCATTTGGTCGAGAAGTCTTAATAATATCAGGTATTTTGATAACAATTTCAGAAGTATAAGTGTCAATATTTTGTATTCGAATCAGTGAAAAAGTCTGCACACGGTGTGCAGTAGCTAAAGCCAACAGAGTGAGTGTCTTTTTGGAAAGTGTTTCTAGATTTAGACCTTCGTTAGGCCATTTTTGACCCAGAAAATTTAGCACTATGCTAGGGTCCCACGTTAAATTATACTTGGGAGCCGTAGGTCTCAATCTATAAACACCTTTCATAAAACGTTTGATTTTTTCATCATCAAGGATTTTTCCTAATAACAAAGACAAAGCAGATCTATAATTATTAAGAGTGCCATATTTGGCACCTGAATCAAATATTTCAGTTAGAAAATTAATTACAACATCTACAGAAGTATTTTCATAATCATATCCATTGTTTTTGCAAAAGGTAAGCCATGACTGTATACAACCATTATATTGTTTGTAAGTGTTATCGCTTAAAGATGACAACATTATTTCGACAGACCTAGGGGTCAATGATCTTTTTAATAGTGCTTTCCTGATAATCTGGCGGCAACTAGCGACAGAGTCTTGTGAAGGTTGTGGGTTGCTCTGAAAGGAGATTGCAACAAATAAATATTTGGATCAAATAAAATGGATTCTGAAACTATTAATTGCTTAAATAATGGGAACCAAGGTTGTGTTGGCCAATTCGGAACAACGACGATGCCCTCAGCTCGGTCATGTATGATTTTTTGAAGCATTTTTAAAACCAATGCGAATGGAGGGAAAGCACAAAAATATAGTTTGCTCCAAGAGATTGTAAAAGCGTCTATTTTCCAAGAATCAGGGTCATTTTTCCATGTAACATATTTTTGACATTTTGCATTGCATCTGCTGGCAAATAAATCTACTTCTGGTACACCTAATTTTTGTTTTATTTGATCATAAGCATAATCTCCTAATTCCCATTCAGTATCACTAAATTTTTTACGTGATAGTTCGTCAGCCTGAATGTTTTCTTTCGTGTTTATGTATGATGCGAAAACCATTATTTTTCGAACCTCACACCACTGCCATAGCTCTCTTGCAATAGAGTTTAAATGCTCGAATTGCACACTGCCCATTCTATTTATACATGATATGGCAGTGGTGTTATCAATACGTAATAGTATTTCGCAATCATACAAATCATGAGCGAAAACCTTTAAGCCAAAAAATGCTGCTTTCATTTCCAGCTCATTAATGTGAGATAATCTTTCCGACTGCTTCCAATACCCGTGAGCTTCCTTACCATTGTTGTAAGCACCCCATCCTGTGTTAGAAGCATCGGAATAGATTTCTATTTGAAATTCATTAAATCTAAAAGGGTTGAAATTACGATCTACATGTTGTGTCCACCATTTTAAATCAGAATGCAAGTGTTTTGGGATTGATATAACTGCATTGTAACTTGGGTTATCAAGTAAACACAAGTACTTGTGTCGTTCAAGCAATTTGGTGTACAACCAGGAAAATTGCAATGCAGGACAAGCAGAAGTAAGAAGACCCATCAGTCTAGCAAAGTCGCGTAATTTACATTTATTAAGATTAAGAAATGAATTGATGTTATCTTTAATTTTATTTATTTTTGATGAGGGTAATTTTAATTGCATACTTTTCGAATCAAATATAAATCCTAGAAATTTGCAACTGGTACTAGGGGTCAAGGAACTTTTTTCATAATTAATAAGAAAACCAAGCTTTTCTAATGTAGAAACCGTTAAATTAACATTTTGACAACATTCATCGTACGTTTTTCCGAAACAGAGGGTATCATCTAAGTAACAACAAGATAGGTACTTCTCGTTTCTGAGGTATTCATATACTGGTTTTAGAATTTTTGTAAAGACGTACGGTGAGCTCGATAACCCAAAACATAAGCAATTAAATTCGTATAAAACGTCATCTAACATGAACCGAAGGTATTTTCTATGAGGTTCATAAATGGGAATGAGATAATATGCATCTTTTAAATCAATTGTCGACATATAACAATCATTTGTAATTAACTTTGATGCCGTACGATAATCTTCCATTTTGAAATGGGTTGTTTTTACAAATTCATTTAAACGTTTCAAATTCAAAATAAATCTTTTACTACCGTCAGGCTTAGGTATTAAAAATACGCTAGATATGAATTCGTCAGGGTGATGTTTACATATTGAAATTGCGTTTATTTCCAATAGTTTTTTAATAGATTTATTATAATCAAATCTCTCTTGCTCTGATTTTGAATACACTGAAGTAGGATCGTGACAAATTGGAGGAGATAAAAATGGTATCTTATAACCCTGTGTCCACGATAAGATAATAGGATCATTAGTGATATCAGCCCAAGCTGCTGTGAAGTGCTGCAAGCGGCCAGCGTATGTTACCTCGTGGTCTATTGTCTCCGCTGGTATCTCCGCGGAGGGGTGCGCTCGCGCTCGTGCTGGCGCTCCCGGGCCCGGTAGCGGGTGTTGTACCTGCTGGCGGGCGCCGCCGCCGCGGGCCGCGCTGCTGCTCGAGGTCGCCCCGCATCCGACTTGTTGTTGTAATTCATCTTCCGATACGGGGTGTTGTAGTTTAAATTACCTTTCTGTTGATATCTGTTTTTCTTAATAAAATTTGCTTTATTAAATGGATTATATGGTTTCTGTGTGTTTTTTAATGTATCTCCTGATTTTTGTACAGTCTGCGCAGCTTTTAGTTTTTCTGACACGTTCTCGCCAAATAAAAATGCATCCCTTTCAGCATTAATCAAAGTATCCTTTAAATCGGTGTTTATAGCGGAAATTACAAAATTTCGTCTCATTTTTGTTTCTGTGAAATGGGAATCGCACAGAACACGACATGCGTCGCTTATAGGCTTCAGTATGTCAGGAGATGCCGATTTTTGTTTTATTAGGATATCCATAGCTTGCGAGAGTGCGGATAACGCAAGAGCTATTTGTTTTTGTCTAATCATTAAAGAGGTATCTCTCTTTACCAAGGCTTCAGGTAACGCCGCTTTTGCTTCAGGGTTCAAGATGGGAGGAACTAACAAAGTACAATTGCTAGGTATTAAGTATTCTTCAGTTAACTTGTCCTTAACTTCTTTTTGTAACCCTTTTCTTAATACTTCCTGCCATCTAGAAGCTACGTCCTTGTGAATGCCTTTTCCTAAAGGTGCATCTACTTTTGGAGCATCGCCCAGTAAATTGAGGATATCCTCGTCTAATTCTACGTCCTCGAGCGAGGTTGGTGTGGGCTCCGCAGGTTGGGCGGGCTGCGCGGGCTCTGCTGGCTGCGCGGGCCCTGCTGGCTGTGCGGGCTCTGCAGGTACATTAGGTACATACTGATGTGGCGCAGACGACGGGCCTGGCTGAGGAGATGTTGGGCGCACAGGCTCGTGGCTGGGCGGCGCAGCAGCTGTAGGCTCCTGGCGCGATGATCCCGGAACACTCTGGACAGGTGAAGCGCACTGTTGTACCCTCTGACTCCATGAGGCTCGACGTGAAGCACGTGGGTCATTGTCCGCCATAACAGACCCGTTTTCGCCTGTTTCGAACAAAAAACGTTTATTGAAACGTGTGCAGCAAAATTTTTAGCTTGTTTTTTGTAACAGAGATAACCCAGGATAGTTTCTCGCATTACATTTAACTTTTTACAACAATAGTGTTGTGGTTCTTTGAATTTCGACAGAGACAACCCAGGATAGTAGCTCGCATCGATTTTTAACGTGACAGTAACAGCCCAATCTTAGCAGTACGCATCACTTTTTATAATTCCACGTGTCTTTTAAACTTACCGTTGCTATCATCATCTGATGAGTCTGGCATTGTTATGCGGCGCCGAGACCTCTGCCAAAGTTTGCGCTCCAATTTCTTGATTTTGTTTCGAATATCTTCTTCATCATCGGTGTCTCTTCGTGTCCTCTTCATATTGATGGTTGACAAGTGTTGCGTGACGTGCGAAGGCTTGAGCACGGAACCGTTGAATGATTGAAAAATGGCGGTTGAGGGACCTACCATAATGCTGGAGTAGGGGATGGGAGCAAGTTTTTTAGTGTTGCCAGTAAAAAATTATGAAAAAGACTTTAAAAAACGTGCAAGGCTAATGCGTGGGGGCGTAACTACAATATGTAAACAATAAATCGCAAAGAATGAAGTTGCGAAATATAATCAGCTGCAAATTACATTAATGTCATTACAGTATCAGTTTTTAGGTATTTAAAATAGATAATATTAAATAAGGACCGAGTATGGTGGCGCGAATTGGGGAAGGCCTATGTCCAGCAGTGGACGACTGTGGGCTGATGATGATGATGATGATGAATATTAAATAAAACTATGAAAACGGATAAACTCGCGTAATATACACTTTACAGGGTTCGTGGTCTGCGGATGACCCCTGAACCCGCTGCTGGACAAACCCTGTAAATTGTTCGAAACTTCGGAATTAAGTTAAAGTTAGTTAATATAGGTACGCGAGTTTATCCGTTTTCATAGTTTTATTTCACGTGTAAATCCTCGCGGTAACCGAAGAAAGTATTATAGATAATATTGTTGATTATGTAGGTCAGATTTGAGAGGAGTATCACGTATCAAATTAAGTTAACATTGAGGTACCTATATTATAACATGTTACATTATATTTAAAAGAGACTCATGCGAAAAAGTGTCAAACTGTGAAAACAGTTTTGCAGGGAACTGTACTATATATAAAATTATTGTAAGCTGTAATAATAATAAATAATAAATAAATAAATCCATTGATCGACTTACTCTGAATGACGATGCTGGAAAACTTGTCGGAGACAGAGCATTCTATGACGTCACAGAACATCCACATGGTGCCCATGACGTTCAAGGCTATCTCCGGCAACACTAGCAACACTCTGTAACAAGAACAAAAGTATTCATAATTTAGAAATGTGAACACCGACGTTTGATAGATTCTTCTGCGACAATTGTAGGCAGGCAGCTAAGGAAATTCTTTGTTTCTTCCGAGTACCCATTTCAGCGAAATTGGATAGTTTTTGCGGGGTATAAAATCATGTGCCGCGGTCGCTACTCGCTATGTTTTATACTGTGTGCACTGTACACGTTTGTTTGTCTATCTCTTGTTTCATATAGTTCACACTTTTGCTCAAAGGTTAACTGGAAGAGATCCCTTACAGGGATAAGTTCGCCTTTGTACCTTTTTGAATTGTTGTGTATTTTTTTTACTTGTTTTATTTGTGTACAATAAAGAATTTACATACATACATCCATTTATTTGAGATTAATAGAAAGCGATAACAGGGAGAGCTTTAGAATTAATGCGTATTAGTTACCTAACATGCCCCATGAATACATTTTTCACATTTATTTTTCTGAAATATCATAGTGTGATGTATGACGGCTATAATATCGTATGAAAAGAAAATTGCCTACATAATATTTTTGGATATGAGCTGATGCTCATTGACGCATTTGCGTAACATTTAAAATGTCATCTCCTTCATAACATGTTTATGGTAATGATCGTCACTTGTTTAATAAATCAGCTCATGTTGCCATGTGGATATTACACATTATTGTATCATAAGATGCATAAGTTAGGTAGTCGTTTCAATGCAGCAAGCATCTGAGTGACTTGTAGTACAATTATTTCGATATTTAAGCATGAGACCTCGACACGTAGGTAGGTAACGAACAGTCGATCCAATGTCATATCATGAGATGCGTTTATACACGGAGATTCATTCATATTACAGTTACAGAGGAAAAATGTTTTTATTCTTTAATTAAAAACATAAAACCTCAGTCTTCAACGCAAAGGTTTCATAACCGCTGGACAAACTCTGCAGCAAAGTGGAGATCTGTGCTCCCGTAATTGAAAATATTTAATGATTCGGTAGGTTTCGCCTACAAAAACATCATGCGATGAATAATAAATTCGACAAGCCAGTAAAAAATATTTAGTTTCATTATCAACAATGATTTAGCTGTAAATCATTGTTGATATACCATATAGATACATATATCAAAAATGAATTCTATCTATCTACGTATTCAGCCCGTGTCCATCCACTGCTGGGTAGAGGTCTCTTCTTTATTACGCCACTTTCCTCGGTCCTGTGCTAGTCGCATCCACTGCTTTGTTGCGATTCGGCAGATGTCGTCGGACCATCTTGTCGGTGGTCTCCCAATAATGAATTATATTAAAAAAATATCAATAATTATTTATATTTATAACTATTATGAAGTCCTTAATTTTTTCGGGAAAATGTTGGAATAAATAACAAACAACCGCGCTGTGTGGAAGCAAGTTGGAGAGGCGTATGCCCAACGGTGGGCGAACACACGCTGACGAAGAAGAAGAAGAAGAAATATTTATATTAGATCTGGGAATAAGATATACCTTGTCTTATAGTGGGCCGTAAGGCATGATTGGTCGAGAGTATTAGTAGCGCCTAAATAAATTGAAACCAATTTTATAGCGACATTATCGACCAGTGCTGGACACATTACCTAAGTAGGTGCTTCGTACCTATCACCTATAGCCAGTTAGTCTGGCTGAATGCCAATATTCTTATTTAGTGTAGGACTGTACTGTAGGTCAAGCTTTCAAGCATTCACTATTTTTTCAAATCATGAATG
Source organism: Thaumatotibia leucotreta (assembly GCA_025490895.1). NCBI lineage: Eukaryota > Metazoa > Arthropoda > Insecta > Lepidoptera > Tortricidae > Thaumatotibia > Thaumatotibia leucotreta. Next base: position 21,785 of record JALPQI010006606.1, on the reverse strand, counting down.
CTTCATCACCGGCTCGTCTTCCTACTACATGTGCTATTATCAAAACATAAGGCTTTGGTGTAATACGTTTATTAGCCGAAAATCTGAATGAGGACACTGAAACTTCCAAAAACCTCCTAGGGGACCTATTCTGTGTCCCAAAACCAGAGGCAACGCGACCGCACTTATTTTTCGGCCGCCTTGTATACTTTTCTAGATACAAAGAGATAATTAGCTCCTCGGGCAGCATGTGTCTTCCTAAAGTCGCCGCCAATAGAAGTTACGAACAATGTCAACAAACCGTTCAAAGAAATATCCACATTCCTAACACAATTTTATTGTTTAGGTTTCGGATAATGAAATGGTAAATAGAGTTGGTAAAATAACACATGAATTTAGCAGTATTTAATGACTTAGATTTGAAATTAAACATATTTTTACAGCATATACATCGTGTATTTACATTGTTCGCAACTTCTGTAAACGGTGACTTTAATAAAGAGAAAACTAGTAAGTTGATAAGATAGGTGCGATCACGTATTTTCCCTTGAACCAATAGAAAGCCTTCCGCAAATAATGATTCAAATGCAATCCGCAAATAAATTGAGTAAAGCGAAAACAGAACAAGGCCAAATAAAAGATTTCTTTTCTTTTCACACTTCAGGTATCAATAGCAATTGAAAAGTTGAATGAGGTATGCATAATTAATTATATAGATAGTTTTAAAGACTGATTCATAGTTTTACGAGCATATCTCAATGCACCATGCACTATGTACAATGTTTTATGTACGCTATGCACGCAATTTTTGTGGGTACCTATTGTAAGTGTGTACCTAACTAATAGAATCTCGACCAAATATAACGTCTGGAATATATACATATATGATTTCTTCATCATCTCAGCATATTATAGGGGTTAAAGACATTGTAGGAATGTGAAGACGTTGCATAAAACGTGGAATTTGTCAGTAGGTACATATAATGTAATTATGTATCTTGGTATAATAAACATTAATTAACATTCATATGTTATCATTTATTATAGAATCATTCCTCATTCATCACTGAGCTTCGTTTAAAAACAATTAATCGCGATAATTCATGGGGGGATACCCTTAAATGCGATTCAGTTTAGGTTCAGCTTGTCAATTTTTGACAGTTATTCTATGAAACTGACACATCGCAGGGTGCTTAGCCAAGTTGCTAATCGCTAGCGCTTAATCGTCAATCGTAAGCGAAAGGCTGCTAACTGTCTTTGTCGCTCTAATATGCAAGAGTGACAGTGAGGGAAAACTACGATACGCTAGTGATTGGCAACTTGTTGTTGAAATCGTGGCCCATCATGGTGGGTATGTGAATCGTGGCCCCCCAGTGCCAATATTCCTACCTTGTGGCTAAGTTACAATTTCGCCAGACGGCCAAAGTTAAAACAGAACTCTACGGGTTAAGTAACTGTAACAGCGTCAAACGTGACGTAGTGTTCACAAACTTAATCAACACCTTGTCAAAGATCTTAAAGTAAAAAATTAAAGTTTAAAATCGCCCGTTTTCCGTGAAAGTAAAGTTTGCCAGCGAAACTTACCAGACGCTTCCTCGGCTAATCTGTCATTTGGGTTATCTTATCAAAGGACACGCGGTCAAGGTCTCCAAAGATGTTCAACCTTTGTAAACACGCACATTAATCACAAGGCAGATTCATCAAGAAATCACAGATTAAGAGATTCATTTATCAAAAATTTCGTTACCTACACGTTTCGTTCTTCTTCCCAGAATTTTAATTTCGTAGAAATATTTTTCGTCTAATATATTTATTTTTAAACATAGAAATCTGAATTAGGCTTACAATGACTTATTAATGTAAAAATGGTTTCGTAGAAAAATGGAACGTACAGACACGTATCTACGTAATACATATTACCTACCATTAAACTCTTAAGCGTAATATTATAAATATATTTAAATAGGTTACCTACATCTAAACTAGTATAGTATTCATATGAGAAAAAAGTTACGAAAAGCTTGAGAAACGCCTAAATGTTATTGTTTAGATAAGAAATGTGGGCATATTAGCTAGGTATATTATAGTAATGATTTTTTTGTGTAAAAAAAACTGAAGTGTCATTTGAGAGACGGGTCTTCATTATGAAGGATGACTTTCACGATCAGTTTAGGTTCAGGGAAAGGGACAGTGATATACGATTCGTATAGCCGTGTCTTTTCTCGACCTAAATTGAACCGCATTAGTACTCGTACGTCATGGTAACCCCCCAGAGCTTATGCTATGTGGTGTGGATGCGTGTAATATCCACCAATCACATTCTTACACCGTATTATAGCTTCGGTGGAAGAACTGCAAGGACCCTTCTGATTTTATTAGATTAAATTATATGCATCAAATAATATCTATGACTGTGTTTCTGGATGTACTTAAAAGTAGATAAACTATAGGTATATGTATGTAAAATATTTGAAACATTCCGTATCATATATATTTTTTTTATATTTATTTTCAAAACTACAATTTATGTACATAGATTAAATCTAACTAATCTACTTAACCTATATCTAAGATTGGCCCTTGTGGCATTGTACCAAGGATGCTGGCGGCATTTCCTCGCTGTATCGCAATACTGATGTGTTGTGCAAGGAAGTCGCCAGCTCTTCGGTCTTTAGTTAATCATATTTGGTATACCTACATTATTTAGTATTTGGAATATATTTCGAGATTTCAAAATCGATTCATTTTATTTCTGTTTTCCATAACTAATATCTATATGAAATTAAAGAGTGTAAAGATGTTTATTTTTTTGTTAGCTATTGGACAGCCCGTTGCCTGTTTTGTGGTACTTATAACAAACAATCAACAACTTGTCAAGACATTGTATTCAGAACGAGGAAAAATTGAGCTAGGTAAGTACAGTGGCCGGCGGCACCAACACTCTCTCGTAAATCACAATTATATTGCCGCCCCTGAATCACATTTTATTTATCTAAGCGAGCCATATTTTACGGTTTCATTAAATCTTGGAAATCTTTCGGTTTGTTCAGTCTTCACGAGTTTGTTAGCTTTACTATCACTGTTCGAGTATAAATTATATTATGCTTAATTTATAAGTAACTAGCGACCCGCCCCGGCTGCGCACGAGTACTATACCTACATAAAAACCTTCCTCTTGAATTACTCTACCTATTACAAAAAATCTCATCAAAATCCGTTGCGTAGTTTTAAAGATTTAAGCGTACAAAGGGACATAGGGACAGAAAAGGTGACTTTAATTTATACTATGTTAATTAATATATCTTATATCAAAATAAAAACTCTTTTAAATGAAACTTTCCAATAAAGTAATGCTAGGGATTCTCTAGTTAATACTGGTACAAAATTAAATAATATAAGTACAACACATTAATAATAGTTATACCAGCAGAAAGAAAACAACTGACAGGAGCAGGTCCGCCTGCGGCATTGGCATAAATCAGATTATGTTAACGGTAGGTAATAATAGGATAATATATAGGATATTTATTTAGGATAGCGTAAGGTCATTCGCAAGATTTTGGGCCCGGTGAGAAGAGAGGACGGAAGCTTCAGAATCCGGAAAAACGCCGAGATCAGAGATCTTATACCCGAGCCCGATATAATTGGCCAAACCAAAGCCCATCGTCTCCGCTGGCTGGGTCACGTCATAAGGATGGAGGAAGATCGGGGTGCTAAACGCGCATACTTGGGTCATTCACTAGGGCGAAGACCTGTCGGGCGTCCCAGGTACCGGTGGAGCGACGTCGTCGAGTTGGACTTGCGCGAGCTGACGGAAACAGATTGGAGGGAAGCAGCGCAAGATCGGGACCGGTGGCGACAACTCGTGTCGGAGGCCAGGACTCGCTTTGGGTCGGTGCGCCAGTGAGTAAGTAAGTATATAGGATATTACCTCCTTATCCGTTTACGCTTACATTTGACAAAAATATTGTACCTAAGTTCTCACTCGATTCGATGTTTGCGATAGGCTTTAAGCTTCTGAAAGTTCAATGTGATCGGAAGACGGTAAGTGTTTCGTTTGAAGAGTTCCAGAACTTCTCTCCAATAGAATTTGATACCAGGTCTAAGTTTTCACAAAGCCATTTGATGGCTTTGGTATTTCTGCTTCATTAGCAAGTCCATTATCTTTCAATCAGAAGGAAAGAGTTTTTTATTCAGTTTAAATTTTGAATGGATATTCTTCACTGTTTAAATTGGATATCCTCACTTTCAATAGTTTCAATGATCACGTAACATTGTAATAAACTTGAAAATATATTTAATTTAGATATTTAGATAAAACTCACGGAAATTTTATTCAGTATATTACGAGTATAATGATCATGATGACATGATGTCATGCAGGTAACATGATGTGAATTGTTTAAAATTACATCGAAAAGTTTACGGTTCGTACTTCCTTCAACACGCGTTTTTAAATCTCGATGATCGATACAAAGTTTCAAAAATAACTATCGGTTAATAATGAACATTTATCTTACTCGATAAATGTTTCTATTGGCAACTGGCCAACAATTGCGTAATACGTCAATAATCGACATTTACTACTCTAGTGTATGAGCAAATCGAGTTTTTATGAATACTGAAATAAAGCGGTTTTGAAGTGTTAATGTTCCTCAAATAAACGGAAGAGGAGTGATTTCTGTGCACTTTGATTTAATGGCAACAATTTTATAAGTAAATACGTATAAAAATAACTATGAGTATGTGAGAACCTATAAACCTAATGTTATTTATTTTTACAAATACCTATAAAAAATAATTGTACATGACAAATCTGATAACAATCAGCGCATTATATTATATGTTATTTTATAATCTTTTAGTGAACTTATTTCAGAATATACATAGGTAGAGGTACTACCTACAGGCTTGTTCAAGATAAACTTGTTGAAGAAATGAATTGGTCGCAGTATTGTGTCCACTATGATGAGGTTGCTGCCCATCATCAATCAAATCAAAGAATGGTTAGTGACACTTCAAGCCCTAAGTCGACTCTTACGACACCCGCGGGAAGAGTTGGGGTGGTAACAAATGTACTCTTGCTGCTGTCACACACGGCAAATACCTATAAACAATACAACCCACTTGATTGCGAAGCAGCGTTTGCGAATCGTGTATAACTTAAACAATAATTCAATATCCAGATGTTGGATATCCTCATTGTCGAGTTACAAACATAATGTCGTTGGTGCGCCTAAGTTTTAATGGATCGATGTCGCGCAAAGTTACGGGATGGATACCTCCTCAATACTCCTCATATTTCCTCCAACTTGATACTTCAGTAACTAGTAAAGTTTTCTTATTGATTGCGACAGTTACGGGTAAAAAAGTTCAGTTTAGGCGATCAATGTTAATGCTATCTCACTGGTGACTTTGGTAACTGTGTGATAAGAGATGAATTCGCTGCTTTATCTAACGCATCCAACGCAGCGAGCTGCAAAATCAGCATCTGTCCCCATGTCGTCTACATAAAATTGAGACAATTTCTCAGTTTACCACTTACCTAAGTAACAGAGCTTTCCTAAGTAAGAACAGGAGCAAGTGCAAAAGTGACGCGCAGCACGATAAAACGGGACCATCATAAATATCATAAGCCACCTGTATACTTAAGTATATCACTGATTTACCCTTTTATTCTCTTTTTACGTCTCGTCGTATATTGATAAGACCGAAAGAAAGAAAGAAAAAAACGTTTATTCGAGACACAGTAGAAACAAAACAAAACAGTAAACACGAAATTTTGTCAACTCAGCATTTTGCCAGCAGAGCCAGCGCTGGTCTTCCGTTTTGGCCATTAAAGGACAAACAATACTTAGCAGCTTGCTAAGTTAGGAGACATATGAATAAAGGCGGTTATTAGAGTACCCAGGTACTCACTTCATAAGAAGAAGCGGCGAGACGAGTTTCCTGACTTCGACCTCAGTGATGGTGCCCCTCGCGGACTGGTGCGCCAGCGCAGCCAGCAGCAGCATCAGCGCTGCCTGAAGCACCAGCGTGCCGCACAGGTACAGCCGCACAAACGCGCCCCCGTGCCACCCTTCTGACTGGCAGCGCCATGTCACCGGGAATATCACCTCTACCACGAGCGCTATTAAAACCAGCCTGCGGACAAATAGAGATGTAAGATTAATGTTTATAAGTAGGTAATATAAATGATATTTTCTTCGAGTACTCATGAAATAAAACTATGAAAATGGATAAACTCGCGTAGGTATATTAATTGACTTTATCTTCATTCTGAATTTCCTCTATTATCAGTCGCCCGCAGACCACGAACCCTGTAAAGTATTCGAAACGCCGGAATGAAGTTAAAGTTATTTAATATACGCGTGTATATCCGTTGTCATAGTTTTATTTCATAATATAAATGAGTTTTTATCATGAGGGAAAAGTGCGGACGCAGCGAGTATTATTTTATTAATATTATTGATGATTTACATGTGAAATGTGAGTGAGTTTTGTGAAACGTCCCACTTTGTCGTTTGCCATAAAGCCGCTTTGTCAGTTTATTCAAATGAAGATACAAGGAAATCCCATCTTTATGGTAAGCGACAAAGTGGGACGTTTTACTAAAAACTAACACAAATATTGTCTGTAGTTTGGTATGTATCCATATTTAAATAGATATAAAAAAAAGAAATAAAAAAAATAGATGTGAGTGTTTATAATACCCAATAACGTAATTCTGCATCTGAATTCTCAATTGAAAATACCTTCAGACCATATATAATTCCACAATTGAGACTGGAATTTTATGCCGGATTGCGATTGGCGAATTATGAGAACGAAACCTCTAGGTAACTTTCAAGTGGCATCAAATACCTATATTTCCGAACTGTTTAACTTGATGGAAAAGCACATGTAAGGCGGTAAACACCCACGTTACACCCACCACAACTAAGCCGAATGAAGATTCAATGGAGCGATAAAATCATATGCAAATCCGAACACAAATTTTGCTACGCAAATTTTATTGACAATGAGAATATACCTGTTAAGATCGTGCCAGGAATACAATTTCCTTTCAAAGGTTTTATTTAATAATGTGTAACAACATTGTCAATTAAACCGATGTCGCTACAATTTAAAATCCATTAGGAAGCAATCACGCTGGAGAGGCGAAGGTCGGGAGCGGAACGGCCGAGGACCGGCCGACGGCCGAAAGTGCCAATCAATAGAGAGCCTCATTCATATTGATGTACCCAGTTACCCACGCAACAAGTGATGGACCGCTCTTCCCTATTGACCAGTTTTCGGCACATCCACTGACTATAGAATAGAATAAGTATATGTAGAGACATTCCCGACCGTAGGGAGGGATTCTAAAGTGGAATCCTGAGCGTAAGAAGGATACAAGCGTTAACGCCCAAGACGAAATAATTTTGATACCGTGTGACACATACTGCTTTTCACACCACCTATGAGAAAAATAAAAGATATATCACATATTTAATATCTATGCAAATAATCGATTCTGAAGAAATTTTTATCAATTATGAACGTAACGTTTATTTTCATATATCATTGTAATTTTTTAGACTGGCAATAGAAAGTCCTTGAACAGAAAAGTGCCACTTTGATCCCTCCTAGCAGCGAAGAAAAGACCCGTATTCGAATAGGTGGTGTGAAAAATAAGTTACTATTCAGTAGATCCCCAAAAAGCAATAAAAGTCAAAATCCCTATCTAGAATTGTTCGCCGTTACCAGTGAACGTAATAGCACTGTGTAATGCGTTTAATCGTTTAAGTCTTGTTACACATCTTTAAAACTAGCCTATATATAACTTCTAATGTCTGAGATAACATTCCGTAATCAATAAGGCCTACTATGAACTGGAGGCAAACTAATTATGTGCCATTAACTTGATTGGAGTTAAATTACTACTTAATTGATGCAGTCGATATGTAACCGTGAAACCCTGATTAAAGTGAATTCAAACGTTTCATGTTCGGTTTTTGTATCACTTCACTAAATAATTTTACTACTAATTACGAGTAAAGTTTTTGGAGAAAGTTAGTCCTGTCGTACTGGGATTTTTCAATCAAAACTAGTTTTCGCATAGTACCTTAGTGAATTAAGTAGTTTTCACGATTTAACCCTGAACTTGGCAGTGTATCTTTAAAGATACATACTTTTTGACCCACTTTTTGTATTTTTTTAAAGATAGAATTTTTTGCTCTACACAGGAACGAGGAGGCTACATGTCAATAGAAAAGGAAAAGTGTTGTGGTAGTAAGGAAGAATTTAATACGTTTTTTTTGTTTCCTGCATAGCCTAATAAAACTAAATAATTTTCTCTATGACTGTTTGCAATACATATTTATCCGAAGATAGATCAAGATAACCAGTTTTTACTTAAAATAGAGTTTCACGGTAACATTTCTAGTTAAGTTAATGGAAACAAAACAAGGATTTGTTTTTCATGGAAATCCCTTGACGTAGGGCGACACCACAAAGTAATTACGGAGAGAGGTAATTATGAGATAGAGCCTGGATCTAGTTACTAGGAGTTTAGACATAACAATTAAGTTAGGTACGAATGGTTATTTTTGTAGTTAGCTTCTGTATCCTTGTGACTATGCGTGTGGACGCATTAGAAAGTAAATGCCCATAATTGCCACGTCGGGAAGCGGTTTGGCGATCGCAGTTAGTGTGTCCACTGTCCACTATGACCCTGCTGCCTAACATCAATCTTCTGTCAACAAATGATCAGTGAAAAACGAACCTGAAATATTCTCTCAATTCATTACTTGCAGTCAAGTGCACAAAAAAATGTATAGAATTAATCCACTTATAAATATTTTACGTTAACTCTTTCCGCATCGATACTGTTCGGAAATTATAAGATAACTAAGTAGATATATGTATACACCGTGTTTTTATTGATTTCCGTTAAATTAAAGGTAAGATTATTCAGGTCAAAAATAATCAATTTCTCTAAGAAACTAGTATCTTAACTTAACGTTATTGAGTTATTTAAAAAATAAGTTTAATGACTGAACAAGTGTATTGCAACCTTTATTACATCCGAATGCTACTTATTTTGACATGTGCCGTCAGTCACCTGAAATTAACTTTTGTGTTATTCTTAAGGTTCTCTCACACTTACCATTTCATTTATTATGTATGAAAACAAAAAAAAATATTTTTTTTCGAGTTCGACTAAAAGCTATATATACTCGTACCAGGTAGCTCCAATTAACGTACCAAGCAGCCTGTTAAATTTAACGGCATTAAAAAAAAACACGGTGTAGACGCCTACCATTATAAGATATTAAATATAACCGGGAAATTCGAAACTGTGCTTGAGTGCTTTTGCCATCAGGTTGCAAAAGCTGAAAACGTACGTGGGTTCAAATCCCACTTCGGGTGTTGGTGATTTTTTTCTTTAGTATACGACATCTAATAAATATGTATTATAATGTATGTTTAGGAAACAGGCTGTTCGAATCGGTAAAATAAATATCCTTTATATTATATTTAAATATTTATCACACGGGTTACTCACGTAATTTAAGTCGATAATTGCTCGACATGACATTGACTTAAATTACGTGAGTAACCCGTGTGATAAATATTTAAATATGTTTGAGTCTCACGTTAGTTATAATTCTAAAATCCTTTATATTATTATTATTAAACTGGCCGGTTTCTTTTAAACAAGACTTATTTTCATATTAGGAAATTTACATATTATGCAAGGAGGATATTTTAGTTCGTGTCCTCGGTGTAAGGGCTGCCTGTAAGGGTTCGTGTTACTTATTGAAGGCTAGTAGGTATGCGATGCGGATTTCTTGTAAATAGCTTTGTCGAACGAAGGCCGCGTAATAACACAATGTCATTGTAGGGTTGACATTGACTTTATTACTTCACGGGTAACTGTACAATTTGCCACGAATTCTTGAAAAAGTGCCTACACGATCTTAAATACTAATACTTGCAAATCATATAAGTTCCCTAAGAGAGTTTAATGGGCGCATTTTTATTTAGTTGTATTTTTTTTTATATTCCAAATGTGGATTTTTTGATATTTTTATCTACTCAGAATCACGAGTTCTTTCGATCCTCATTAGCAGAAAAAAAGTGTCCCGAAAATTCCATACATTTTTTTGTCTTCCATTGAGTTACTATCGAAGAAAGTGTATGAAAAATAGTAACTCAATGGTTTTTTTTGGGACACTTTTTATTTCTATTAGGATTGAACGAGCTCGTGATTCTGAGTAGAAAAAGTGTAAAAAAGTCCAAATGATAAAAATAAAAAAACGACAACAAAATAAAAATCCGCCCTAATATTGATACCTTCTCGTTTTAGTCGATTAATCAACGCATATTAATTCTTAAATCTACAAAACAGTCAACAACAATTAAGGTTCCAATCTTCAAAGTATTTCCAAATAGGTTTACGTAGTTCGGGTTCGGGGATATTAGTTTCAGTACAGATGGCATTTTTAGTGCCAAAGTGTCATTTTACATCAGGTCAAAATCTTCGGAGGGCCATATGTTCTGAAAAACGTCGTACGATACACGTGCGAAAACGAAATTCGTAACTCGTGGCGATTTAAAGCACTCCAGTTACTCGTTTCGAACTTAATTTTTTGACCCTTGTATCGTAATGTACTATTTTTATATAGACTTTTTAATTCTGTCAAATCGAGTTTTTGAATTAGTAATTTATTAAATAATATTGACTGACCACTTGATTACAATAAGTATAATTATTAAGAAATCATTTATCCTGCTGGATGCGGATGGCACAGGACCAGTCATTGTGGCAATATTTGGGGGAGGCCTATGTTCAGCAGTGGACGTCTTTCGGCTGATATGATGATGATGAAGCATTAGAAATTTGGTTTGTTCGGAAAGTGAAGACACAGGCAAGGTGAGATAAATCGACGTGCCTTGCTGCCACCCACGAACTTCGGTGTTCGTAGATTTCGAGGAATTGTCTCTGTCACTCCAATGAAGGCGTCATTAGAGTGACAAAGAAAAATTCCCGAAATTTGCGCATTTCATTGCGTCGACTTGACTTTCTGCTTGTCGTAAGTCTTCTTACAAGAGTGTTTTAGTAAAAAGGCCACAAAATCTTTAGGCCGGGAGTACACCTTAAGTTCTTACGTACGTTGTAGGGACAGGGCTATACTAAGAAATGAGAGGTGAATATTACTGTTTAATTCCTTAGTATAGTTCCGTCCCTACAATTTACGAATGAACTTACATGTATAGAAATCGAGCTTAAAAAAATATGACATAAAACCTTTTCGCACATTTTATCAATATAAAATAAGTTCTTAGAAAAAAGGTATTGTCTTTGTTTTCTGACTGTTAATTTGGCTCAATTTCTTGACAGTTAGTTAGGTTACCTGGTGTGCTTTCCTCCTATCGATTTTTAAGCATAAACAGTAAACACTAACTAAAATAGTGCTTTCGGTGTCAAATCAGAACAGTTTAAATTTATTTAATGTCAAATATGTAAAATTGTGTTATCATTTTTGTGCTTCTTTGTGAATAATTCAGACCACTTCATGCAACGTGGCTACTCTCATGATTCTGTAATGTAAGTAGCAGTAGGTACGACCGCAGTAATAAAATCCATGATGATTTTATCGTATAAAGATTTCATTGGAGTTTGATATTATCGTCCGCATAATAGCTTGAACCTTATTTCGTTTTGCCCAAATAATCATTACTCAATTAGGATCATAGGTATCAGCGAATTTTTCGCTAGTACTTTTATGAATTAAATTACGCACACCCTCCTCTGCGAGATTAATTGCTCTGTTTGACTTCAATGATTGTGCGAATCGCAGCTCTCAACTCAACCAACACGTCGCCAGCGGTGAACGTGAAACGGGGTCATTAATGAGTCCGCTCCACTCGCAGTGGATAACGAGCTAAAAGTTGCTTTACGAGGTTGCCATAAGCATCGGATCTCGACTCGACAATACTATCTATTTACAATACTATTTATTTATTGTTGTAAATAAATAAATATATCCAGCACCCTCTACTACTAATATTATGATTGTGAAAGGACTATGCGTCAAAATGGACCAAAATCCAACAGAGCTGGGAGTAGTGTCATTAAAAAGGTCTGCTTATGTACTTTATGTCATTCTATAGATGCAAAGTTGAATTCCGTTGGATAATTTTGTATGAGTAAAGCGTTCTGCGGGTACTCTATAAGTAAATCACCGTCGTCCAGACATCATTTATCATAGTATTTACTCTGACTAAAATACAAATATCTCGGTTTTGCAATGGAATTGAACAAAGTACCCATAGAATGAAATAAAATAAATGTAAATATCTATTTAATGACACCACTTTCAGCTCTGTTGGTTTTTGGTCCACTCTCCATACAAATCTGCTCATAGTCCTTTGTGATGTTGGTGACCTACCATGAAAAGGCGATAAAACTGTCAGAAATATCTGTTATTATTGCTATTAAAATTATTGTGATTTAATTAAGAAGTTGTAAGTTCGTGCATTTGTACCTGCATCGTCGCACTTTTGTATAGCTCCCGGAGAACACTAACATATCTGTTGTCAATACCACAACGCTGGAGAGACTGAAACACGGCCCAATGTTCGACACTGTCGAAAGCCTTCTCGTAGTCTACGAAGGCAAAACACAGAGGCCGGTTATACTCCTTACATTTCTCCATCAGCTGCTTAACCGTGTGGATATGATCTGTAGTGGAATATCCTTTCCGGAAGCCAGCCTGCTCGACGGGCTGATATTCGTCCAACTGTCGGGACAGTCGGTTACACAGGACTTTGGCGAACAACTTATAAATTTGTGGTAACAAACTGATGGGCCGGTAGTTCCCCAACAAGGCCTTATCTCCTTTTTTGTGTAGGATTGTGACAATAGCATTATTCCACGCTTTTGGCGTAGAACCACTAAATAAAACCCTATTAAAGAGATCCACCAGTATCTTTAAAACAGGAACACCTCCAGCGACCAGCATTTCTACGTAGACTCCATCCTCACCAGCCGCCTTCCCTGTCTTCATGCGTTTCAGGGCGTATTCGATCTCTTCGCTTAGTATATTCGGCAAGACTGGATCTGCGAGTCTTGGAGTACTCTCTGCCCTGGGATCTGTTGCTTCTGGTGATTCAGGTTCCGCTGTTGTCGATGCATAGAGTGTCATGTAAAAAGCTTCTACCATAGATTTTATGTGGTCACGGTCTGTGGTAATATTTCCAACCCCGTGCCCTTGAAACGGGGTGTGCGCCAAGGTGATACCCTTTCGCCCAAGCTCTTCACTTGTGTTTTAGAAGACATGATGAAGACTCTGAACTGGAGCGAAAGAGGTATCGATGTAAATGGCGCCAGATTGTCGCATTTAAGGTTCGCAGACGACCTCGTCCTTCTAGCTGAGAACGTTTTAGACCTCCAAATCATGCTGGATGAACTGCGTATAGCATCTCTAACCGTTGGTCTCAGGATGAACATGTCCAAGACAAAAATCATGACTAACCGACTAACCCAGACACCACATATCATCATTGGTGACACGCAAGTGGAAGTCGTGCGTGATTACGTATATCTTGGACACTGTTTATCTTTTGATCAACGAACCCAAGAGAAAGAGGTCGCTAGACGAATTCAGCTGGGTTGGGCTGCATTTAGTAACCTGTCGCGCGTCTTTAAATCTAAAATCCCCCAGTGCCTTAAGACGAAGGTATTTAACCAATGTGTCTTGCCCACCCTCACTTACGGATCAGAAACTTGGGCGCTCAACAAGGGAGTTCTACACAAAATGAACGTGACACAAAGGGCCATGGAGCGAGCCATGTTAGGTATCTCCCTTGTTGATCGTGTTCCAAACAGCGAAATCCGGCGCCGTACGAAAGTATCCGACGTCGGTAAACGAATCGCACAGCTGAAGTGGAGATGGGCAGGGCACTTGGCGAGAATTAGCGATGGGCGGTGGTCGAGGCAGGTTACTGAATGGTGGCCAGGGTGGTCAAGAAGATCTGCTGGGAGACCACCGACAAGATGGTCCGACGACATCTGCCGAACCGCAACAAAGCAATGGATGCGATTAGCACACGACCGAGGAAAGTGGCGTAATAAAGAAGAGGCCTATACCCAGCAGTGGGTGGACACGGGCTGAATAGATAGATAGAATTAAGAGTTACCCAGGAGAACATATAATATTAAACATCCATAGCAAAGAGTAACAAGAAAAAGATTGACCAATTTATTTACAATATGGTAGAAATAAGTACCTATTTTTTATCTATGATACTGACTGTATCTACATTTAATGTATGAAAGTCACGGTCATAATGATCGTATATCGATCGATGGATAATTGGGTATTACCGAGCATAAGGAATAGTTCGACCGATAGTTGCAATATTAGTGAATTTATTACGTAATATAAAAGTAAATGTTATAAAATAAAACTATGAAAACGGATAAATTCGCGTATATTAATTAACTTTAACTTCATTCCGACGTTTCGAACATTTTACAAGGTCCGTGGTCTGCGGGCGACCACGCAAATAAAATAGTGGTCAAAGAAAAGTCTGTAAATACAACAAGAACATAACTGGATTCTGAGCATAGGTATGTTATGCAGTCCTGCAGTGCTATAAGAGAGTAACTAATCTCATTACTCTAGCAGCATAGAGCTACCAACGAATGCACAGTGCACCGATATAATATTACATTTAGCAAATATAATTCTAGCGTGTATTGTGTGTTTGCTTATGGACGGTGCGATGCAGGTTTATACCGAGATTATTTGTCTATAGCTGAAATAATATCCTAGATTACTTATTATCCTTACTTAATTTTCACAAAATTATAATTATAGATATTATAAATGTAATGTTTGTAATTATTCAGATTATCTCGCTGTAAGAGGCCATACAATATACATAGTTATATTTGTTTTATGTTGCTCTTGATGTATTCAAAAGGAAATACACATCATCGTACGTCTATCCTCATCTTCTCAATTTACATAACAAAAAAATACACTGCATTTAAACCTGATTATACCTAAATTATAATTTCGGCACCGTTTATAACCCGTTACATTACATAACGACTCGGCATCGGTCCGCCAAAAATGTGCTGTAAAACGCAATGGAGCACGACGGGTCAAGGTCTGAGGGTCCGGATATTTGCGGGGCAGTGTCATCTGCTGTTTATTATATTACCGACGGAGACCGCTACAATTTTCCCTGATATATGACAAACCTTGGCTATTTGGTGAATGTCTTTACTTCATAATTTTATTGTTTGAAATCATTTTACAATATTTAGGCAAATTTAGCGCTATCTTTTTAACATTGTTCCAGGCAGTAAAATGTGCAGGAAATTCGGCAAGAATACGAAGTATTTTAATATCACTGAATAGCTATAGTTGCCATAGTGTACAGACAGCAAAACATCTGGTCGTCACTTTTTGACTCTATTCCGTGGTAATAGTCGAAAAATGGAAGACCAGATTTTTTGCTGACTGTACTAATTATTTTATACAAATATCTACACAATTACCTACGCAAGTTGACGTCCTAACTAAGCTTTTATTTGAATGACGTGAATACCACGCAAATACATACCTACATAAAATAAATCAGTCAAGTGTGAGTCTAAACCATTTTTTATTAGAAAGATTGTTTTCTTATTAAATACAGCGGCAATTATTCTTCGAAATATCCAATTCTACACTTAAACGGTTCGTGAGGTGCAACCCGAAGTATTACCTGTGCGTATGGACTTATTAGGTCATGCCCGTACCTAATCGCCACGCTGGGCAAGCGGGTGAATGATGGCCGCAGTTAGTGTGTCCACATGATGATATCATGATGTTGCTGCCCATCATTCATTTTCAGTAAATTTGTGGTTAGTGACTACTCTTAACCCCTTAGTGGACTCTTATGACTCCCGCGGGAAGAGTTGGGGTGGTGACCAAATGTATTGTTACTGCCGTCACCACACGGCGACTGTCAATTATCACCCTTCGAGTATGAATCCTTAAAAATGAGTGAACGTTTTTAGTTTTCTATTTATATCCAATTAGCAAACTAATCGACTATAACCTAATACAATAGAAAATATAAATAACGTTAATAATAAAGTAAAAATCGTATTTGTTTTTCAAACTAACCGTTTAAGGAGTATTTTAAAACAAACCCATTGTACTCAACAATTGCTTTGTTTGTCTGTTGCATTCATGAAATCATGAATCACCTGACGCCTGCCTTCAAACATAGGAACTGTTCTACCGTTATCAACTTTATCTGAAAATGAAATATTAACTAAAAATAAAGCATCCAACACGTGTCATAAATGTTTAATATGTGGTTCTATGTATGACTGTGACTGTGGACTAGAATCTAGACAAAAGAAGATTTTTGCGTAGGCCCTCCGCCCTGGTGCGGCTACATAATTGCATATAATATATAATGTTCGCGCCTTATATTGGTGTTTTAAATGAAACAGTCAGTCAAACATACCATTTTAATGTGGTTAAATCAACATAGATATTAATTGACCATAGTTATGCAGAAACAACCAACTTAGATTTTTTGATATTGCAGAAAACGACCAATCTCAATATATGCTAAAGTTTAAGTTAGATTGACAAAAAATAGTAAAAATAGTTGATCGCTTCCTGCAAAACATCATTTTAGTGTTTAAAGACAAAATTTCATATACTTTATATGTTTTATAGGACATCGAAGAAACACTTTATTACTTGCTTTTTAAAAACCTGATTAGATTATTATTTTTCGTGCACAATAATTATATTTGTAAAGTACGTTTACGATCATATGATGGTATTAAATATAGGTACTGATGTGAGATTGGTATCACATTTGCGGCACTGAGCTGACACGCAGCGGGATGCATTCCTATTGCTACCTTGAGTACCAATATTTGAGACCACAGTACTTTGAACTAAGGGATGGGTAAAAAGGATTACACAAAAAAATTATGTTATTAAAAATGCCAGATCAAGCCATATAAAACAGGCTTCTCTTACCAGTCAACCACAGGGTAAAACAGGCTCGAATGGCTCATAACAAACCCAAGTTATATTGAGGTGCTTTCCTAATTCGTTTCAATAATCTATCGGAAAAATTATTCGCCATTCATAAATTCGTAGTACTGCCACTTCATTCCCGAATACACCCGTGGTGTATAGGTACCACATGTTTATGAGTTATGACTGGTAAAATTGCAATTGGTAGATTGCATGTAGATGCAATTTTACCAGTCTATTGCTGTCTTTAGCAGCCATACCGCGGTGCATCCTACAGTCGCCATCAGATAGTTATCAGAGCAGCCAGGGTGTTCACGAACATCTAAGCAGGCCACTACCATCATGGCGTTATAGGTAGAGGAATGTTGAGATATTTTTACTGCCGTGCCCACTACTATTTTTCGTACATGTACAGTGGCGTTCAGAATTGCATGGACGATTTATGAATGACCTACCTCATGTAACGCTTTGTCTAATGTGGTGTGGAGGTCATTCAGTAACTATTCGTACCACCTGAAAATAACTTGAAATAAACCAATTCGTATCTCTATCTGTGGCAACTGAAAGTAATCTTACAAGCTGGTTTTTACTCACGAACATACTCGTGCTCGCTTTACGATTCTAATAACAACCCTAATGCGATTAGTTAGCTAATCCGTTCAGGGATGCGCAGTGACGTCAACCATGTTCTGGACATACGTCTGCCTACTCTATGCGACGAGTAACATATTTTACTAATCTATATATGTTCCTAACTTTAGTTCTTTTTTTCAGAAATCGTGCGCACTGGGCCGTATGAAAGGGTCCAGCGTCCCTTGGAAAATAACTCAGGTATCTTTTATTTTTATTTGCTTAGGTAAATCGTGTACCTGTATACGTATACATATGTATAGATACGCATTAGGTGATAGATAATAAATCTGAGTAGAAGAGATAGGTTTGTTGTGTATTTACATACATTTGAAATAGCGCAGTTATGCTATGTTTTGGTATCTCAATATACTTTTCTATGAAATCCATCCTCCATTGGCTATCCACGCTCGCGTTTAAGTGTGTCGGTGCTACTCTGAATAAGCTAATCGTTTCTATTTAAATACGGTCACAGAATAAGGTCACGACTGCAAATAATAGATCTTTGAAAATAGTCGTAGAATTTAAATCGATCGCTGAGAATTTTATTACAATACTTTCCGTAGTGGCAAATGGCAATGGAATGTCGTTATAACTTTTTGACGAAGCTGGAGCCTCTGATTTAGAATATCAAGGTGCTTAGACAAGTTGCCAATCGCTAACGCTTAATCGTCAATCGTAAACGAAAAGCAGCTATCTGTCTTTGTCGCACTAATATGAAAGAGTGACAGAGAGGGAAAACTACAATACGCTACCAAGCGTTAACGATTGGCAACTTGGCTAAGCATCCTGAACCTTTATTTGTATGTTTATTCCAAATATATCTGCACATCTACTATAGCTATTAGATTTATCGTCTTTTACTAGTGTTATTTATTATCCGATCTTATTGACCTTTGAGACTACGTCGATTCCCATGAGCTTCCCAGTGATATTTATTTATTGTTGTAGGTATAGTTTGTCAACAAAATATATTTTTTACGCCTTGATCTTTTTTCCGCAAAATAAATATCGTTTGTGAATGTATTGTTTGATACAATGGCTTTGTTTTACGATAATCTGGATAGGATCAGTATGGAAAATAACGACTTACCTACAATGGGGTAATTACGGCAGTGAAGTTACCTCATACCTGACACCCCCTGCATGCAGGCTATATACAATTTTACATCTTGTACGTAAAGGTCAATGCTCCTTGAAGCCAACCTTATCATCGGTAGCTCAGTGCTCAATAGTGTCATGGATCGGTAGCCCGCTGGTGACAGTAATGAAGCTACAGCGAGCTTCAACATTGTAAAGCCTGTCATAATCATAAGCTACATAGGTTAAGACGTCGACTTTTACGCTCGATTTCACCAAACATTTATTCGAAGAATAACGCTTACTCTCAGGTACTAATGTCAAATTAAAGACTGTCCACGTAAAAAAGTGGTCGACGTTATAATGACAAATAAAATGAAAAAAATAACAAAAACGAATTAATTATATATTTATATAATAGTATAATTCTTGTTCTTCAAAATATATTACAAGACTTGTGCAACACATTAAGACTAATAAAATGCCCTGACTTTTCTTCTTACTCCTTCCATCAATCTTTGTACATCGGTTTCGGTGACCGTTTTACTTGTTGTATCCCAATATTTTTTGAATTGTTGTACATCAGTAGCAATTTTCTTACTTTTTTTTAGCTTTCTTTTCATTATTGCCCAGAATTTCTCTACAGGCCGGAGTTCTGGGCAGTTCGGAGGATTTGCAGATTTAGGTACTACAGAGATATTATTTTCCTCATACCATGTCAAAACCGATTTCGCGTAATGGGAAGTGGCTAAATCAGGCCAAAATATGACTGACTGGACGTGGTTTCTTATGAACGGCAATAAACGTTTTTTTAAACACTCCTTCATGTAAATGACTTGGTTAACCGTGCCAGTTGTAACGAAAGATTTGCTTTTTTTACCACAAGTACATATGGCTTGCCACACTAAAAATTTTTTTGCAAACTTGTCTAGTTTTTTTGTTGTAAATTTATCATCAATACCTCCTCGTTTATTTGCAACGTAAAACTGTAACCCTGGCAACTGCTTGAAATCTGCCTTGATGTAGGTCTCATCGTCCATCAAAATGCAATCAAATTTCGTTAAATAATTTGTATACAATTTTCGGGCTCGAGTTTTACATACTTTTTGTTTAGTAGCATCGCGATTTGGAACGCTAGACGCCTTATATGAGTGTAAACCTGCTTTTTGTTTAATCTTCTGGACGTACGACTTCGATACCTTACATTTCCTGGCGACGTCTCGAATGGACAGTGTTGGGTTCTTCTTAAAGTGCTCGATGACTTTCCTTGCCTTACTTTTATCCATGGAACCGTGTTTTCTACCCGAACCTCTCTTTCTTTCGACCGTCAACATCGAGCGATAATTAGCCAATACCTTTTGAACTGTAGATTTAGGAACGGATAATAATTTAGCTAGCTTAGCTTGCGACATATCAGGATTTTCATTGTAAGTGTACAAAATTCTTTTACGCTTGTCCAGTTGGCTAGAGGCCATTTTATAATAGTTATTATTTTTTAAATCTAAAGTAGTCCCAAAATAAACCTTATATATCCCGCCTTCTAACTGTCACAGTCACAGATTTCATTTTTCTTTTATTTAATTTTTTTAAGAATTTTATGTCGACCACTTTTATACGTGGACAGTCTTTACTATGGAGTTTTGACATTACTATCCGAGAGCAAGAAAGAAAGAACGATCATTAAGAGAGAGCAAGAGCAACAAAGAATAACGCTTACTCTCAGGTATTAATGTCAAATTACTATGGAGTTTTGACATTACTATCCGAGAGCAAGAAAGAAAGAACGATCATTAAGAGAGAGCGAGAGCAACAAAAAATAACGCTTACTCTCAGATACTAATGTCAAATTACAGGGTGAACGATATGAAGTGTTACCAAGTAGATTTTTTAAAGTCTGGTGTCAAGGTAATAGCGGCTTATTATCGGAAATATTTTTGGACACCGCATTGAAGTCCTACTAGTCCTAGGCAAGCAAACATTTGGGTCGTAGACCGCAAACATTAGAACGAAACTGAGCTTCGGCTTATAAAGCTCGTAAGAATAAAAAATGGCTGAAAACTAAATTTCACGTATCATTTTTGTCTGGTCTATTTTGAAGAAAAAGGTGAAGCAATTAAACATGCTAGTATAAATGCAATGAAGAAGGCAAAAGGTAGTATATTGACTAAAAGTAAATTTAATCACACAATTTAATATTTTTCCTATTGTTTTCTCTTACTTATAGTAATAAATTGTGGCAACTAAAAAATCGCAGTCCTTTGAAATTGGTAACACTTCATATCTTCACACTGTACCATTGTACAGGGTGAATATATGAAGTTTGGGTTGAGTTGGGGAGTTTTGACATTACTATCCGAGAGCAAGCGTCATTCTTCGAATAAAAGGTTGCTAAATCTAGCCTAAAAGTCTGAAAATGAACTAAGTAAAAAAACGAAAATTGAGTTTATATTATACTACAGAGCGCCTCTATTTATTTTACGATTAGGTCTGTTTCGCTCTGAAGGTGCAACATGTTCTTACTATTAAGAAGGTCGTAGGTACGCTTGTCTGCTGCTAATAATATAAAATCCCAGCGCTACATTAATTTTACCGTGTTTAGTACCTATTCAACATGAAAATATAACACCCTTCGCCAAGAATAGACCCCGGGCCCCTACAATCAAACCATTCGCCATTCAGTAAAACTTGAATGGAGCTATCGATCTTAAACTTGAAACTTCATGACGAAATGAGACTTCATGGTTCAATTACGACTGTTATTAGTGCGCCGTAGAAGCGTATTAGGAGTAATTTTATGGGTTAGGGGCGAAAGAGAAGATGGATCCCCTTATGGTAAGCAATTACCATAGCCTACGGATACCTACAACAGTATAACAGTATATCAAAACATAACTGATCAGTTAAATGCACACGTGTATGTAGTCAAGCGCAGCATGTATCGGAGAGCCTAGGTCTCCATTATTACGTAGCCCAATGCTATCGCAATTCTCGCACGCCACGAACTCAGGAGATAGTAGATAGATAGGTACGCAGGTTTCCATT